>PVKP010011705.1:0-60557 GCA_004027715.1 Plecturocebus donacophilus | reverse complement strand
ATTTCTGTCAACTTATCAGTTTTTCCACATCTATTAATAACAGCTTATACCTGTTAGCTATTGTCCTCCTTTTTGTATTCTAGCAAAAAGATTTTGATATGATCTCTCAGAAAAAGAGACCCAGGGAAGCATTTTAAAAGTTTCAGTGATTGCATGATGTCGTGGTTTAGTCACTACATGATATAAAGTTATCTTGTTTTCTTTTTATAATATTTAGAAATACTAATAGTAGCAATATTTAGGATATGGTTTTATAAATGTAACACATTTTAACTTGTTATTTTCAGTGTTTTCACATTCATAGGAAGTTTAAAATCAGTCTAGAGAGCTTGCTTGTACCCTTCAACCAGTTTTTTCCATTGGTTATACTTTATGTAACTAAGGTAAAATATCATTGCAGAAAACTGACATTGGTACAAAGTGTGTATAGTGTGATGCCATTTTATTGCATGTTTAGATTCTGGTTACCAATGTCAAATGAAGATACAGAACTATTGCGACAAAGTATTTCATGACTACATCTCCCTTGCGCTGCTCCTTCATAGTCACACACACACATATCCCACGGAATCCACTAGTCTGCTTGAGATTTTCATCATTTTGTCATTCAGTGGCATCACACAGCATGCGCTTCTGATACAGCCTTTTTCCTTCAGCGTAATGCTCTTCACATTCATTCAAGCTTTTGTATATATCGTTAGTTCACTCTTTTTTACTGCTGAAAAGTATATCTTGATATGGAGGTACGAAAGCTTGTTTCATTATTCAGCTATTTAGGAACATTTGATTATTTTCAGTCTTTGGCCATTACAAATGAATTTGGTATGAATAATTGCATACGAATCTTGTGCAAGCATAGATGTGTATGTCTAGAATAAATGCCCAGCGATGCAATCACTGGTTAACATGGTCAGTTTCTGTTTGATTTAAAAAAAAAATGCCAAAAAATGTTTTTCAGAGTGGCTTTACGACTTTATATTCCTTACAGACATACACAAGTGATCCATTTTCTCTTTCTCTTTGCCAGCATTTGGACTTCTCAGTAACTTTTACTTTAGTTCTCCTAACGCTGTCATTTCCTTAAAGTTTAGTGATGTTTAGCTTCTTTCACGTGCTTATTTGCCATCTCTATAGTAAAATGGGTCTTCCTTTTCTTTCCATTTTCTAATTTGTGGGTTTTTTTAATGTGGAGTTTTGAGATTCTTTTTTTTTTGAGATAGAGTCTCACTCCTTCACCAGGCGCCAGGCTGGAGTGCAGTGGCTCGATCTCGGCTCACTGCGACCTCCGCCTCCCGGGTTCAAGCAATCCTCCTGCCTCAGCCTCCCGGGTAGCTGGGACTACGGGCGCGCGCCACCACGCCCAGCTAATTTTTTTGTATTTTAGTAGAAAGGGGGTTTCACCATGTTGGCCAGGAGATAATTCTTAAAATAAATTCTAGATATGAGCTCTTTATCAGATTTGTGGGTTGAAGATATTTTTTTGCCAGCTTGTGGCTTGTCTTTCAACTTCTTAACAAGGAATTTTCAAAGTTAGTATTTTAATTGATTTGTGATTGGTATTTTTGGATGGACCGTGCTTCTGGTGTCATGTCTAAAAAGTCTTAACCATATCCTAGGTACTAACATTTTCTCTTATATTTTGTTCTCAAAGTTTTATAGATTTACAACTTGAAAATAAATCTATGCTCTATTTTGAAGTTTTCTTTCTTTATTTTTTTTTCTTTTGCATGAGGAGTGAGGTTTAAATCAAGGTTTACGTTTACCTGTGGATATTCAATTACTCTAGTACCATTTTTGGAAAAGACTATCCTTCCTTCATTTGTTTTTGAATATTTGCCAAAAATCACTTGGTCATACTTGTATGCAATTTCTGGGGTATTTATTATGATCCATTGATCGATGTGTCTATCTCTCTGTTGATACCATACAGTTAGATAACTGTGTACCATAATCTTGAAAATCAAATATAGTAAGCCATTTTACTTTATTCTTTTTTATTTTCAAAATTGCCTTTACTATTACATTTTTTGGCTTGACTCTATACATTTTACAAGAATTATGACTATATCCACAACACATCTTATTGAAATTTTGGCAGGAATCTCATTAAACCTATGTGTCAATTTGAACACAGTATGTCTTTATTGACATTTTTATTTCTTTCACCAGATTTGTTGAATTTTCACCTTAAAGTACTGTAGATGTTTTAAGTTTACATCACAGCAATTTATCATTTTTTGAGTAATTATAAATAATATTGAAATGTTTTTAGGTTCAGTGTATTGCTAGTATATAACAATACAAAGCAATTTTTGAGAATGTTGATCATGTATTTTTGTGGTCTTTGATAAACTTACTTATTAGTTCTAGGAGTTTAGCTTTTATATTCCTTAAGATTTTCTATGTAAATTATCATGTGATCTACAAATAGGGACAATATTATTTCTTCCTTCAGCCTCATATACATATGTTTCCACATCCTCTTGCACTGTCGAAAAATGTCTGGACTATGTTCACAAAAATTGCAAAGGGTAAAAGTCTTGCCTTGTTTCCAAACTCATAGGTAAAGATCCACTCTTTCACCATTATGTATTATGTTAGCTGCAGATTTTACTGTTTTTTTTTTAGACCCTCTTTATTAAGTTCAAGATGTTCTTTCCTACTATTAATTTTCTGAGAGTATTTATTAATTATAAATGTGTGTTGAATTGTCAAATTATTCTTCAAATGATTTTTTTTTAGCCTGCTAAAATCACGGATTTTACTAATCACTTTTAAAATGTTGAAACAGCCTGCTTGCCTGGAATAAGACCCTTGGTCACAGTGTGTATTCCCTGTAAATGTTGCTTAATTCTACTTCACAAAATATTTAAAAATCAGTTTTACATCTATATTTACACAACATATTGCTGTGTAGTGTATTTATTTTTGCCTCTTCTTGTTTTGATTCTGTCTCTGCTCATTTGGGAACAGTAGTGCTAGCTTAATTAAAATGAATTGATAAATGTTTTATCCTCTTATTTTCAGGAAGAGGTTGCATAGAATTGGTGATCATTATTTTTCAATTGTATATTGATAAATATAGTTATGGAGCACAAAGTGGCATGATAGTTCAATATAATGTAAAATGACTAAATGCTAATTAACATATTTATCACTTCAAATATGCAACAAATTTGATGGTGAGAATATGAGAAATTTACTCTCAGCAAAACTGAAATGTACAGTACTCAGTTATCAGCCCTATTCATCATATTGTGCTATTGATTTAAAAAACAAACCAGATATATTCCTTCTACTAAGGCCTTGTATCCCTTGACTATCATCTTCCCATTCCTCTGAGTCCCCAGCCTCTGTAACCACCTTTGTCTTCTGCTTCTACATGTTAATTGTTTTAGATTTCATATATAATCAGAACATGTGGTATCTGTCTTTCTGTTTCTGGCTTATTTCATTTAGCTTAATATTCTCTATCTATGTTATAACAAACAACAGAACTTCATTTTTTAAGGCTAAATAGTATTACATTTTACACGTATACTATATTCCCTTTATCTATTCATCCCTTGACAGACCCTTAGGTTTATTCAATCACTTGGCTATTTTGAACAGTGCTGGAATGAACATAGGAGTTCAGACATCTATTTGACACATTGATTTCAAATATTTTAGGTAAATACCCAGAAGTGGGATTGCCATATCATATGATAACTCTCTTTATAGTCTTTTGAGGAACCACCATACTGTTTTCCATCATAGTTATAGTAATTTCCATTTCCTCTATTAGTGTAAGAGGATTCCCTTTTCTCCATATCTGTGGCAATCCTTGTCTTTTGTCTTTTTTTATAACAACCTTTCTAACAGAAATGAGGCCATATCTAATAGGGGTTTTAGTTTGTGTCTCCCCAGTGATTAGTGAATTTTTTATCATGTATCTGTTAGCTATGTGTATCTTCTTTGGAGAAATTCAGGTTCCTTGCCCATTTCTTAATCAGATTATTTGTTGTCTTTCTTTAGAGTTATTTGATTTCCTTATGTATTTTGAATATTAATCCCTTATCAGATGTATGGCTTGCAAATATTTTCTCTCAATCTGAAGGTTGTCTGTTCACTCTTATTTCCTTTGAGGTGCAGTACCTTTTTACTGTGATGTAATCCTATTTATCTATTTTTGTTTTATTGACTGTGGTTTTTGAGTCAAATTTAAAAAAAGAAATACTACCCAAAAAATGTTAGTTTTTCCTTCATTTTCTTCTAGTATTTTACAGTGTCCAGTCTTAGGTTTAAGACTCTAATAATTTTCAATTAGATTTTATATATAGTCTAAGATAAGGGTCTAATGTCTTTTCTTCTTCTTCTTTTTTTTTTTTTGGCATGTGGATATTCTGTTTTCCCAACAACATTTATTAAAGAGACAGTCGTTTTCCCAATTTTTGCTCTTAAACGTTGGGTAGAATTTGCAAATGAAATGATCTGGTCCTATGGATTGCTTTTTTGATACGTTTTTATATAATGCCTTCCATTTTCTTAATAGTAATAAAGCTCCCAAATTATGTACGTGATATTGGACAAGTTGAGATAGTTTGTCCTTTTAATGTAATTGATCCATATTATCCAACTTGTTCATTATTACTTCCTTAATGTACTTTTGGTTTTTTCAGGGTCTGTAGTGACATCCCCTCTTCCATAGTAATATTGGTAATTGACGTCTTCTCTGTTTTTCTTTCTCAATCTTTTTAGAGATTTGTCAGTTTCATTAATCTTTCCCAAGAAACAGATTTTTGTCTCATTGACTTCCTCTCTTATTTTCCTCTTTTCAATTTCATCGATTTCTGCTTTATTTTTCTTCTGTTGCTTTAGGCTAAAGTTGTTCTTTTCTCTAGTTTCTTAGGTTGAAAGCTGACATTATTGTTTCAGATCTTTTCCTGCTCTAACATATGTTTTTAATGCTGTAAATCACCCTCCTGGCACTGCATTTGCCACAGCTCACATTTTGATAAGCTGCATTGTCATTTTTATTTAAATCAAAATTTTTTTAAGTTAGTCTGAAGTCATCTACTTTGGCTTATGGGTTATTTAGAAGTGTGTTGTTTGATCATCAAATATTGAAGGATATCTCACATCTGTTTATGTTGTTGAGTTTTAGCATAATTCTACTGAAGACTAAGAATAGACTTTGTATAATTGCTGTTATTTTAAATATAATAATGTGTATTTGTTGCCCAAAATGTAATTTTTCTTCATGAATGTTCCATGTAAGCTGGAGTAGAATTTGAATTCTCTTGCCACTGGATGGATAATTCTATAAATAGCCATTAGAACAAGTTGATTTACTGTTGTGTTCAGTCAACTAAATGGAATATTTGCCTGCTTGATCAATGTTACTAAAAAAAATGGGTGATAAAGTTTCAAACTATACTCTTATATTTGAATTTTTTTTTCTTTCATGACTAGCAAGTTTTGCCTCACAAATTTTAACTCTCTTTTTAATTGTGTACATGTTAATGATTGCTAAGTTGCCTTGTAAAACTGATCATTACTCCTAATAATCTTCCTTGTTTGGAAGTCTGGGTTTTTCCTTGAAATATATATAGCTAACCCGGTCTTTTTATTTTTTTTAATTAGTGTTAGTGAAGTATATCTTTCTCTATCCTTTAGTTAAACCATGTAATTTTTTATATTTTAAGTGGATTTCTGATAGACAGTGTATCAGCATACATTTGGGTCTTTCATTCTGAATCTCATTGTCTTTTAATTGGTATATGTAGATTATGTTCACTTGAAATAATTATTGAATTAATATTTACCATGCTTAACAATTCTCGATTTATTGCATTTGCTCTTATTTTCCCTTCTTTTTCTATATTAGTGGGTTTTAACTGAGCATTTTATCTCCTTTCCAAGCATAATCACCATATATTTTTAAAAGCAGTAATTGCCCTAGAGTTCATAATATATACTTTTAACTGATGTAAACCCACATTCAAATAACAATAAACCACTTCACTTGTATAGGGACCTTGTAATAGAGTACTCCCAATTCCTCTCTCACCTCTTATGACATTGAAACCATTTATCTATGTGATATAATCATCTTATAATTGTCACTATTATTATTTTAAGCAGCTATATTTTCAATCAAGAATTAAACAAATAAAATGTTAAATACATCTTAATGTATTTCCTCTCCTGTGCTCTCCCTTTTTATAGGTCCACATTTGTGATTTATATTATTGCCTTCTCCCTGTAGCTTTTAACATTTCTTACAAGACATGTTTTCTACTGATGAATTCCCTCAATTTTTGTCTGAGAACTTTATTTATTCTACATGTTTAAAGGATAGTTTTGTAGAACATAGAGAACTGTAAGTTGGTCAAATTATTTTCCTTTAATATTTTTAACATTGCACTCCACTTTTTTTTGGCTGGCTTGGTTTTTGAAGAGAAGCCTCTTACAATTTTTATTCTTGTTCTTCCATAATTAGGGTGTTTTTTCCTCTGGTTTATTTCAAGATTTTCTCTTTGCCATTGGTTTTCAACAGTTCCAATAGTCCTAGAAATAGATAGATAATTTTATTATTATGCTTAGCATTGACTGTTCATTCTGGATCTGTGGTTTGGTGTCTGTCACTAGTTTGGGAAAGTTCTTAGCTATCATTACTTCAAATATTCCTTCTGATAATTTCTTTTTTTCATCTTTGCAAGGTATTCTACATACGTGTATGTAATATTTTTGAAATCATTCTACATTTCTTAGATGTTTTGTTTCTTTTATTCCTTTTGCTTTTTATATTTCAGTTTTATAATAGCATCTTCCTTGGCTATATCAAGTCTACTTATAAGAACAGAAAAGGCATTCTTTATTTCTCTTACAATGTTCTCAATTCTTATGTTTTCTTTTAATTCATTTTTAGAGTTTCTATCTCTCTGCTTTCATAAACCATCTTTCTGCCTATATTTTCTGTTAGAGTGCTTTTTATATTAAACCTAACTATTTTGAAATTCTTCATTTGGTAATATCAAATCTGTGCCATAATCAGATTCTTGTTTTAGTATTTAGTTTGTCTCTTCCAACTGTGTTTTACTTATAATGGGGTTGGTTTCTCTTTGCTTTTTTTGGTGTTTATGTCATTGGTCACACTTTGTTGGAGGCTGGACATTTTGTACTGAGTATAAACTAAAGATAAAATTGACCTTAACTTTAGATATATATTAATTTGGCTAGGAATTGGGCTTTATAAATACTTTCTTAGTTACGGTTGTCAAAGGTTCTCATAGATTTCTTTTTTCCTTCCCTTCGTTCCTGACTTTGGCTTCTCTGATGACTCCTCCTCAGGGAAAGTCTGTGTCTTGCAGCGCTCTCACTCTAGCTACTGTTATTTTACTGGAGCTGTGTCGGTGCTGTGGGAAGCTCAGAGAGGAGAAACATTCTACACCTGAGAATGAAATCTTTTTCTTCCAGTGGGCCTCGGTCTGTGGTCTGGGACTTACATAAGTCTTTCTCCAGAGATTCTCTTAGGTGATACAGGAAAGCTAAAGGGAACTGGAGTGAGAGAGGTATCAATCTGCAGTTGGACCAAAACTCTGGTCGTCTTTTGCCTTGTAGAGTAGATTTTCTAATGAAGATTTCTTTGGACCTATTTTACAATAATTACTCTTCCCCTCCCTCTTCTCTCTTTTGGATTTTACCATCAGAATTTGGTCAGTTCCTGGAAGTAAAACTCCCTCTAAAACTGCAGCACCACTAGTTTATCATTCTTATGCTAGTCTACACTTTGCCTCCACCAATTTGAGAACATCAACATTTCAGTGTTTCTATAGATCTATAGTTCAGGGCCTTCTTTTCCACAGAAGCAATCTTGGCTGTCAGTCTCCAAATTGGCCTGTCTCTCCAGAGTTTTATGTTGATGATAGGCCTGGCAGCTTCGGTTATTGGTAAGTGCAATAAAAGTCATTGATTTTCAGTGTGTCCAGATGTTATTTTCTTGTAAAAACTAGAGTAACAACTTCCAAATTCTTTACTTGTTAGTGCTAAAGTCAAACTTTCCCCTCGAATCTGTTTTTCAAAAATTTTTGGTAAATATTTGGAATCATCTATTCAAATTAAATGAAGTGTTATATTATAGTGAATATATTATTGATGAAAAGAGCCAAACTCTGGAAAATATTTGAAGAGATTAATTCTGAGTAAAATATAAGTGACCATGGTCCGTGACACAGCCCTCAGGAGGCCCTGAGTACATGTGCCCAAGGTTGGTGGGGTTACGGCTTGGTGTTATATATTTCAGGAGGCATGAGACAGCAATCAAATACATTTAAAAAATATGTTGGTTTGGTTCAGAAAGGTGAGACAACTCATTGTGGGGGGAGGTTCCAGATTATACATATATTTAAACATTTTCTGGTTGACGATTGAGTTTTGTCTAGGGACCTGGGATTGACAGGAAATGTTTAGGTTAAGATAAAAGACCAAAGTTCTTTTGAAGTCTTACAGTGGCTGCCTTTAGAGACAACAGAGGATATATGTTTCCTATTCAGATCTTTAAAAGAAGATGGTAGACTTTTAATTCATCTCTTCAGATTTGGGAAGGCCTGGAAGAAAAAGATCTAGCTATGTTAATAGGGATTCTTTACAGATGCAGATTTCCCCCACAAAGGACTGCAGATAAACAAAAAAATAAAATCTTTTGGTCTTCTTCCTTGTCTCATAGTGTTATGCCAGAGTCAGATTGGAAAGTCAGTCATGATATCCAGGGTTAAATAAAACCCATCTAATGAGGATTTATGGTTTATAGGGTATGACTTCCCAGACCCCTTAAACAGGAATTTGGGTAAGACAAAAAAATCAGAGAGCTTAGACCTCAATATATATATAACATTTACATAAAATTATTTAAATAAAAATAAAAACCAGAATTTCACCTTTTGAAAATAAACTTTTATAATATTCTTAATAAAAATAACACTATTTACAATTCTATTGTTTGTTAATTTTGTCAGTATAAAGAATCAGTGTCATGTTCTATGTATGTATATCCAGGCCTATATGTGTACATATTTAATAATAAATATTTAATAGTAAATTTTTAATATTGCAAAATATTTTCAGCTTCCAGTGATAGCTGTTGCAAATACTATGCTAATTGTCAATACTTCTTGAACAACAGGCTACAATAGGAAATAAACAAAATGGATATTTGGTTCTACTGCATAAGAATACTTTGTTATTCAAGAACATAATGCATTCATAAATTGGAGAAGTAGCTAATGTGTTACTTAATTTGTCTTTTCTCTTACTCAAGCACTTTGTTATTCAAAATCCTCCCTATTTTTTATGTAATTCAAAGAAGAAATATTCATGGTGTTGATAAAAGTACTCAAACTCTGTAAAATATTTGAAGAGGTTTATTCTGAGTCAAATAGTGAAGAGACCCTGAAAACATGTGCCCAAGGCGACTGTACTATAGCTTGGTTCTATACATTTTAAGAAGACATAAAACACCGATCAATACATGTAAGATGAACATTGGATCCGTCTGAAAGGGCAGGACAACTCATAGTGCTGCGTCGGTGGTGTGGCACTTCTAGGTTATAGGTGAATTCAAACATTTTCTGATTGACAATGGTTGAAAACATTTATGGTTTATCTAAAGACCTGGAGTCAACAGAAGAAAGTGTCTGGGTTAAGACAAGAGGTTGTGAAGACCAAGGTTCTTACTATGTAGATGAAGCCTCCAGATAGCCTGCTTCAGAGAGAACAGATTTTAAATGTTTCTTATCAGACTTAAAAATACACCAGATTCTTTAGTTAATTCTCTCCTGGATCAGGAAAAAGCCTGGAAAGAGAGGAGATTCTCTCTAGAATGTAGATTTTCCCCAAAAGAGAGAACCTTGCAGGCACATTTTATAATATGTCAAGGCAATATATTTTGGGCCTGCTGTCTGTCCTGTGGGCATTTTATTGCTACAGAGTCTGCTTTGTTAGTCTTAAGGTCTCTATTTCAGTGTGAATGCTGGTCAGCTATGCCTGACCAGGAGGAAGGTATAAGCAGGCATGTTCAACAACCCAGTCCCATCATGGCCTGAACTATAGCTTCAGCTTTACCTCAGAATGCCCTTAGCTGAAAGGAGGAGCCTAGTTAGTTAGTTGGAGGGCTTAGACTTTTATTTTTTGGTTTGCAGTTGCATTCAGGAAAAACATATCTTGTTTTATGGACAGAGGAGAATGAATGTGAAGAAAGGTTTCCTCAGGTATGAATGGTATTAGTCACAGCCTTTGAGGTTGGGGTCCTGAGTCTTCCTTCGAAAGCTGAGTTCTGCATCTGCATGATAGAGAAGCCATATGCTCTTTAATAAAAGCATTTCTGTTGGTTTCTGATTTGTGAAATCTATGAAGACTGGGACCCATGGAGGGATGTCTCCTGATTAGGTCTAAGTATGATAGTGCCTGAAAAATATCTATGTGTACTTTATGTCACTTTTTCCTTGCTTTAAATACCTAAAACAATTTAAGCAGAATTTATACCTTTAGCATAGCAGCATTTCCACCAATGTAATATGTATCCCAATTTATTTGTTTTCTGCAATGTATGTCATTCACTTACGTTTCTATACGTACGTCTTATATGTCTTACATTATTCATTATTATGCATATTATATAATATTTAGGCATTAAAGTAATTTTTGTTTTTATTTTGATAATACTTGTTGCTGCTCTATTAAAATGTCACTCAATAAACTGAATAGATTTATGTCTGGCAATTTTACTATGTTTTTCATTACATGTATCAGTTTGAGAGTCTTGGATTTTCTATGTAGATGAATGTCTCATTTACAAAGAGTGATAATATTTTATTCTTTTCTTACATTCCTTATATCTTAGGGTTATTACTATTTTCATGTAGCTAAAGCATCAGTCCTACATTGAAAATAAATTAAACATTTTTGTCATGTATCTAAATTTACAGGGATTTGAAAAACTTATTCTTCTCCTTTCAATAAATTTGCTGTAGTTCTTTTGAAAATGTGCTTTATTGATTGAAGAAGTTCCTATTCATGTAGAGACAGCAGTTTGAAAAAATGTATTTTCTGTATTTGATTGCTCTTTTTTTGTTTCATAAATAGTAGTTGCATTTCATCAAATGATTTTTTTTTTGCATTTAATGAGTCGATCTTATTTCTCTTTAAATTTCTTAAGGAAGTAAATTTCATTAACAGATTTTCTAATGTTGAAAATACCTTCCTTTTGTATAATAAACCCAGTGAAGATAGTTATTTCCAATAATAGATATTTCCTAGTATATTTTTATATACCATTGATTCCTTTTGCTACTGTTTGATTTAATTATTTTACATCTGAGTATTTGAGTACAATTTCATATTTTTATTTTCTTTTCCTCACATTCCTTTTCCATTAGGAGATCAGTTATACCAGCCATATAAAATGAGTATACTAAGATATTCTGCTTGTGGAGAAATGGCCAGTATTTCTGTTCTTTTAGTGTAGAATTCACTGTTTTTAATATATTTATAAGGTTGCGTACTTTTCCTCAGTGTCTAATTCCAGAACATTTTTGTCACTCCAGAAACAAACCTATACCCATTAGCAGTCATTCCTCATTACCCTCCCCTTAATATATCTTTAAATTATTTAATAGTTAGATTGCTTGCCTTATTTTGAGTTGGTCTTGGAAAGTTTTCAATTTATATAAATTTTCAAATTTATTGGTACCAAGGTTTTCAGGTACCAATCTTTCTAATAACTCCAATTCCTGAAGCCTCTGTTGGTCTATTTCTATTGAATATTCTTTCTGCTGATTTTCAGGCATTGTAGGTTGAAGAGTGCATTTGAAAAGGGTTTTTACAGAAATAATTTAAAGCCTCAGATGGTGTTACGTGTCTCTAGAGAGCATCTACATTTGCTTCTGTTTGCAACTGTGGCCACTAGTTCCCCAGCTAATTCTAAATTAATTTGGTGTTGGAGATGCTGTGAGGCTGAGCAGCAGTCCCTGCTAAGGCCTGTCTGCATCAAGTGAATCCTTACTTTTAGCAAGTGGCTGGTCAGTGCCTCAACACTTGGCAATCCCTAGCTGCAAAGCAGTGTCTCCATAGTGCCTTGCAGTCAGTGGTCAAAATCCTCCCCAATTGGACAATTCAGAGGAAAAGGGAGGAATAGGTTCTAGTATTCTATAGCAATGGAATATAACTCTAGTTGAAAACTATATATTGTACATATTCAGATAGTTAGAAAAGGAGAACTGAATGATTCCCAGTACACCAAAAAAATTATATGTTTTGACATGATGGAGAAACCACCTTTGTAAAAATCATAATAGTGAGAAAATTATGACAGTGAAAGAGATATAATTTTACCACTTCAACTTGCCTTTCACCTCCAAACTACATTTGGTCATTCCTGGGCAGGGGCAAATGTAACTTGGAGAAATTTAGTTTATAGTTTAAATGATAGTAGCCCTCCCCCAAACTAAACTGCCTTTGTAAAACTAATGAAAGTTCACCAGGTTAGGAGGATGAGAGGGCCTTGATTTCTGCTAAGCTGTAGGTTTAGTTAAACGATCACCAGCCATTATTCCAGAGGTCATAAGATTTGCAACTTCTCCAATTTACTAATGTGGGACCTAAGATTGGCCTTTTTGTATGTCTTTTCTTTCTTTTGCAGGCTTTTGCCTACAACTCTCCACTCGACCACTCCTGTGGCCCTCACCCAGAAGTGTATTCAGGGCATGAAGGGCATTTTCCACATCCCTAAGATTGCATCCCCTACCAATTAGAAATACCCATATCCTAGCCCCCTACCTACTAAACTATCTGTAAAACCCTAGCTTCTGAATTTCCAGTAAAGCTGGTGTGTGTAATCATAAAACTCTGGTCTCCCATTTAGCTTGCTCTACATGTATTAAATGCTTTCTCTATTGCAATTCTCCTGTTTTGATAAATTGGCTCTACTTGAGCAGCTGGCAAAATGAACCTGTTTCATTAAATGGATATGCTAATTACCCTTATCTGCCTGCTATACATTGTATGTATCAAAACATCACTGTGTACATCACAAATAAATACAACTATTATGTGTTGATTAAAAAATAATTTTTGTAAATGGGCCACACACACACATATGTTGCTGTACTGCAATATTCTACCAGATCCATCCTATATTTCTAACTATCTTGCTGCCTTTAAGTATTTGGTATTATTATTTGTCAGCCTTTTTTAAGTGCATGTGTGTATGTGTGTGTTGGGAAGGGTAGTAAATGTGAAAGTCCTTGCATTAAGTATCATCTCTATTTTTGTATTAATGTTTTGTCATGTTCATCTTTTCTTTCTTTGAATAACTTTAGGTTTGTTGAACACTCTCTTGTGCCTTGTTCATTTTAATTCCCCATTATAACTATTTTTCCTTCTATTGCACTTTCCTTAACATTCAAACTGATTTTAAATCTTGTACTCTCTTATATAAATACATTGAAGGCTATATATTTCTGTGTCATACAAATTTTTATATTTAATATTTTCCATATTACTGTATTGTGTACATATATATATTTCCATTATGATTTCCTCTTTATGAGTTACTTAGATTTCTTTTAATTTCCAAATACATGGGAGTTTTCCTTTGTTACCAATTGTTAACTCAATTGTGCCATCATCAGATAATATAATCTATGTAATATCGGTACTGGTTTTATGGACTAGATTTGAAAGGAAGACCTTTTCTCCAGCTGCATAGGACAGTGTTCTATATGCAGTCACAGTGTGAGTTTTTGTAAGGTGAATTCACTCACAGGTGATTTGTTAATAAGGGAATTAGTTTAAAGTGGAGTAAACACTGTGTTGGTTAATCCACAATATATTTTAGACAAGAGGGGAGAGAATGATAATAGGATCGTATCTTTATTGGGAAATAGAAGTCTTCAATGCTGCCACCATGCTGGCAGGAAAAGCACTACTGTATCCATCGTAAGAAAACTAGAGACAAGTACTGGAGTCCTTCCCAGGGCCACATCCCTCCTCCTGCCATGCTATACCCTTGCTTCATTGCCCTGCCTCCATAGCCATCCTTAAGGAGCACGCTGGCTCACACTCCTTTCATCTGCCAGTCTGTACCCACCAGCTCTGCTCCAGCAAAACTTCAACACATTTTCACTCTATTGTTCTGAAGCATTTTTAGCAACCACTGTGGCAGCATGTGCTTACATGAATACATCTGCGTGGGCAGACAGATGATCCCCTCCAGTCTCCTATACTCTTTTCTGTTTGGCCCTCTTGTTACAAAGCTGCATAGTTTTGTACTGTCCACCACAACTATTTTGCTCATAATCCCTGCTATCTTTTAAATATATTTTTCAGGAAGTAGACAATGTTTCAGTGCAGAAATATCTATATCACCTGCAGTTTCATCTTGCAGTTTGTGTGGTTCAAATCTTCCACACACGTCCTATAAATGTTAAAGACAAGGGCATTGAAATTACTCCCAAAAATGGCTTCTATCTTTAGATTTCATGTGACCTTGAGGATTGTGATATCATGATCAATAAAATTTTATCTGTAAGATTTTTGAGGCATTGAGTTCTCAGCCCTTCTTTTTGTCAGATACCTGAGAAGGGTCACCAATGGGACCCTCTTAAAGTGAATTCTAGATAAGTCAACTTCTCCTTACAGTTCTTTCATTTTTAACTTTATATATTTTAAAGTTACGTTACTGTGTTTAGGTAAGTTTAGGATTGTTCTCTCCTCCTGGTGAATTAAACTTTATGTCTGATCTCTAAAAAGGCTTTTGGTCTTAAGGTCTGTTTTGTCTTAGACTAATAAAAATTCACTACTTTTCTATCATTTGCCTTTTAAAATCTGTTATTCCATGTGGAATCTTTGCTCCTTTGTTATTGGTTGATGTGATTTGGATTTATGCCCCCACTTAAATATCATGTCAAATCACAATCCCCCATGTTGGAGGATGGGTGCAGTTGGAGGTGGCTGGATCATGGCAACAGACTTTCCCTTTGCTGTTCTCATGATGATCAGTGAGTTCTCATGAGATCTTCTTATTTAAAAGTGTGTAGCACCTCCTCTTTCTCGTCTTCCTCCTGCTCCAGCCATATAGGACATATCTGCTTCCTCTTTGATTTGCCATATGATTGCAAGTTTCCTGAGGCCTCCCCTGCCATGCTTTCTATACAGCCTGTGGAACTTGAGCCAATTAAATCTTTTTTCTTTATAAATTACCCAGTCTCAGGTAGTTCTTTATAGCAATGTGAGAACAGATGAATACACTGTCATTTACTGTTTCCCCTTACATTTGCTTACAATGACTTGTATCTTCATATTTCATGTGACTTGGAGGATTGCGATATCATAATCAATAAAATTTGATCTGTGTGATTTTTGAGGTTTTGATTTAGGCCTTCTGTATGCCAGCTACCTGGGAAGGGTCACCAGTGGGCACTTCTTAAAGTTAATGCCAGGCTTAGGTCTTTTGACATTAGAAGTAGAGTGGATTCTAGTCCAAGGGATGCCTTGTAACCAGCCTGTCACTGGCAATGCTTTATTAAAGCTGTTTTTCCTCCTTCAATATAAGCCCGAAACATCAAAGTTTCCCCACCGTCTCATTCTTTTGTTACTTTCTTCTTTTCATAGTTCATAATTTCCTTGAGAAAAATCACATTTTGGAAATTCCTTTTGTGGGCAATTCTCATACTGATTTCCCACCTTGTCAGGATCTAGACTTTTTATCTTGTTTTCCTCCTGAGGCCCATTTAAATCCAGAGACTGGGGCCATGGAGGATCAAGGATTCCCAAGCCCTTGGCTCCATGGCTTCAGTGCCTGTCTAGTTCATTGTTTTTGTTTCTGTGGATGCCTCTTACTTTCTTGTCAACTCAACTCTACATAAAGAGGATATTTGTATCCAGTTTTTTTAGTCTTTTAATGTGTGATGTATTGCAAAGGTTATTAGGGCAATTAGTCTGCTATATTGCCGGAATTTGATGTCTGATTATAGCTGAACTTCATATTAGTATCTGTAGTCCTGTATTTTAAAAATTTCAATAACTATATTATCATGAGAAAGTATTATTTTAATCATATTATTTTAAAAAAATAAAAACATTCTCTAGAGTGAAAAAAATCATAGAAAAAATGTAATACTGATTATTAAGCACTTTATAAGTTAGTATATCATTTTTTTTTGAAGAATAAAAGAGAGAAAGAACGAAATAGAGAGAGGGAAGTTTTTTTTTTAAGAGAAAGAAAGAAGTAGAATAAAAGAAAAAAAAGAAAGAGAAAGAGGGAGAGAGAATGAGAATCTTGCTCTATTGCTCAGGATTTCATTTAAATCTGTGAAATGCTTATGCAATTACTAAAAAGTGATTTATTTCCTATTATGTGATCACTTTTAGAATAGGTATGATATAATATTGAAAAATATATATATTTTGTGGATATGGGGTGGTAGGTTCTGTAAATATTTATTAAATTTGCTTGTTCCAGGTCTGAGTTCCAATCCGGTTTTTTTTTTGCTCTCCATTAGGTTGGTAGATCTACCTCCATCCCTTTATGTTAAGTCTTTGTGTATCCTTGCCTATAAGAAAGGTCTGAATACAGCGTACCAATGGGTTTTAGCTTTTTATTCAGTTTGTCTAACTGTATGTTTTGATTGGGGCATTTAATCCCTTTAAGTTTAGGCTTAATATTAAGTTAGTATATCTTTAAGACAAATAGTTATTTTTATTTCTCTAATAATATATAATTCAGTTATTTATGAATATTAAATAAATTTAAATATGTGACAACTACACAGTGAGTGTAAATTCTGAACTCTGATATGGTGGATGTGAATGAATTCTTTTCTTTGTCAACTTTTAAACTTTTTTCTTAAATTCTTACAATGATCCAGGAGTTGTTGGAAGCAAAGCATAATCCACAGTGCTAAACATGCATTCAGGCCTCAATCATCTGATGTTCTACAAGCATCCTTATGCTCAGTGCCTTCCTTGGGGATAGTTGGTAAGTATATTGCTGGTGTTAGGCAACAGAAAACATCACTCTCATTTTCAAAATTAACATTTATATTGAGAGTGAAAATTTTAACTATTATGAAAAAAGCCACATGCCCAAATGTCATGACAAGGAATTAGCTCATGCTGAAATAATGGCTTAGTGTTGTTGAAGTCATGAAATTCCATTTCAAGGTCTGAGGTGACTTGGTGTTTTTGTTATATTTGATTTTATTCACAGAGCAGAACTTAATGATAACGACATTAAAAAAGCAGAAATGGAAGTCTTTGAACTGAGGTGATATACCCTCTTCTTTTGCATGGGTCTGAATGAATGTAGTCTGCAGTCTTTCCCCTTATCCTCACACCCACACACTTTTCTTTTTGCTGAGTGGTGTGGTAACAGCACAGAGATGGAGATCAGAACAACAGATTTTGAATAATGTCTCCATCACTCTCCGGTCTACTGGAAAATATGGTAACCTTTCTCAGCCTTTCATAATTTGAAGAGTTGTCATGAAGAGTATATTCTGCTAAATGAGAAAACAGTGACTGTAGAATGTAATGGAACTTTTAATATAATTGGTTTTTAATATCATAAGTGGATTCTCGATCCTGTAATTAAATTGTAAATAGATTTGGCCTCGTGTCCATCCACTTGACTTTTTTCTATTAAATCTGCTATTGGCCTATTTTCATTATAGGGACTTGAGGTAAGAACATTACATCCCAGCACACAGAATTAAGGTGCTAAGTAAGAGTACAAATGAGCAACTTGGTTTTACTGCAAAGGTCAGGAAATAGAGTTTTTAAGATTGGTTCTGAAATATGATATATATATATATATGTAATGCTTTATTCCTTTGGGCTGTCTTCCCAGTGACTGAAAAAAATGACTCCTCTTTCATTAATACTTCCTTCATCATAGGCCAAGTTGGTTTTATTACATTTTTTCTACATGTGATTTTACATCAGCAATATGAAGCAAGTTATGGTATGTACCAATATATTAACCATTCATAAATAAGTGACATTTAAATATGCAAATAGTCATACCATGACGAGGTTTTACTTTTATTAACTAATATGTCTACACTAAGTTAAATCATTGGCTTGAAAATCAGCTCCTTTTGAGGTCAGCACATTTGTTTCATTAATGTTCAATACTAATAAACTTACACACACACACACACATATATATATATATATATTTTTTTTTTTTCCTAAATTTACCCTTGAATTGTTTTTCCTCCAAACTCAGTAAATAAGTTTTTACTTCTGTTAACTATTAACAGGATGCTATCTGGTGTGCCGTTTAGTTTCTGACATAATAAACCTCCTAGTGATGGCTCTCCAAATGCTATTCTGGCTGCACTCTGGAATAAATGCATTTAGTAATCTCTAAAATCATTCACTAAGTTACGCTTTTTGGTCAAGTGTTGACATCAAATTTTAGCAACTTTCCTCTTCTTATGAAAAGAGTTCTTGGACATTAAAAATTTTAATTCCTAAGTCAACATGAAAATAGCATGATACGTGATTAATTTTCTTAATTGTCAAAAAAGTTGTGATTACTGTATTCTAGACCCAGAAAAATGTTCTTTTAATCATACTGCCTAGTATACACCACTTCATATAAAACCTAAAGCAACTTTGTCTCAGTAATTTATAACGAATGGATGTTATTGATTTGAAGCAACCCACTTTCATCCCCTAAGTCAGTCGCCACTCTTAACCGTATAAATTTATTGAGTCTTCTTGTTTCCTTCACACCAGACTCTTATAAAACCCTAATATGTGATTATTGAAAAAATAAGTGACACATTTCTTTCCTTCAGCAATGCACTATCTTACTGTAAAGATAGTTCAGCATTTCAAAGGAAGTTGAGTAAAAGACAACATGTGAAACAAAGAACTAAAAACACATGGAACCAAAATAATGAATGTGAGGGAAGGTAAAACTGAAACATGAAAAATAGATCAGTAATATGTAAAAAGGTCATTTACAAATGTTCCTATCCCTTTATGACTTTTAAAGATGCTTACGTGGAAAGATACAGAAGGAGCAAATCAATCCAGCCAAATCAGCTGACCCATTGAAAAACGGTCATGGAATGACAGGTGTCCCAGCCATCTGTCAGTGCCAAAGAATCAGACATTTTTCAAGGGGGAAGACAATGCCCAAGCCATGCTCCTGAGTGAGATAGAAACTTTGTGGCTTTCTATTAAAAAAATTTTTTTTCTTGATCTTACAATTAATCTTGATAGATTTGTCAATACATTTTACCATAAATAAGTTCTAGTGAAAGTGATCACTAATTCAATTTTGCAATTAAACCGGATATTACACATAAGAAGTTTTTTGCGCTGATACTTGTTATCCATGTGGCAGATGCCATGTGAAGAGTTAGCTGGGATTAAATTTAATTAAATTTGTAATCTCCTTGTGAAAACTTTCTAGAAAGTTTGAAAATGATTGGATTTTAGTCTCAGAGGATATGTCTCTGCCTATAATCTTTTCGAAAGGAGAGAGATTGGATTCAATTGGTTACCTAGAGTTCCACGGTTTGTCTGGATTGATAATAGTTTTACAATTATTTTTAAAATTAAGCTATAATTTATCACCTTTGTTATAAACCTCATCGATCCCTGTCATTGTCACTTGAAATAACAATTATAATAAATTGTCAGAATATCTTAAACCAATCTCAATCTTTCACCTATGGCTAATTATGGATGATATATTCAAACAAGAATATAGCCATCCTAAATAGTATAATGCAATGATGAATTGACATTTTTAAACACTTTTTGGCTCTTATTATTGAGTGTTTCATTACATAACTTGCATTTAATTATTTTGTCCTAAAGTACCTATACAAATAAAAATAAAAAATAATGAAACTTATTTACATTGTGATATGTCATATACTGACGTGGTTCATTTTGTGAGGTTTTTGCTTATTTGTTGTAGCAAATCAAAGCACATAGACTATATATATATATGTATAAATATACATATATATAGTTCTCTATGCCCCTTGTTCACACTTTAAACTCAGGTATCCAACATTAAAATGTCTTATTCTTCCTCATACAGCTTTTCCTAGATGGATATAATATTTTAAGTTTTATTAAATAAAAAAAAGTCAAAATCACTGAAGAATGTCATTTTCTGAAAGTCTCAGCTGATCTGTTTTTGCCTTGTGACATCCACTGGATTGTACTTAAGAGAGTCGTTCCTGCCCTGGAAGACAGGGCTACAGGAGGATGATCCTCCTGGACCGGTGCACATGTGGCCGTCTGGTGGTCAACCTAAGGTGAGAAATCACCCCCGCTACAGAACCTGTCAGAGCAAACCCAGGCTACAGCATTTTGAATCTCAGAATTGGAAGATATACAAGAGATTATTTTACTTTTACCTTCAAAGCTGCTGGACTGGACATACCACTAATGAATTCAGTCAAATGAGACATCTAGGTGGCTGAGTAGCGAGACAATTTCCCCTTGCTTCTAGTATGTTACTTTTCTATAGTATCCTCAGCTTTTTCAGGGTACTGGAGCTAAGCCCAACTCAAATGCAATTTGTTGACTTGACTATTCTCTATTTGCCAGGTCCCTTTCATTTTTAATTTAAGTGTCAAAGCCCAGGGTGGACAATTGAAAAGGCTTTGCCAGATCCAAAATCAAACTGTTATTAGGGATACAGGCTTAGTATTGAATCAAATCAAGCCAACTACATTACGCAAAGGAGACCAGGGAAACTATCAGGAGCAGAAAATAAAACACAGTAGATGAGTGTACAAAAGATATTTTATTGACCCCAATTTTCCCAGTACATAGAAAATACAAACACTTGTGTCCCTGTAGCTGAAAACTGTATCATCCAGTCAAAAGTGGTTTTCTAACTATTTTACTGGTCCACATAAACATAAGAAGAATATAGGATTTTGATTTTCTAATGCTGTGACTGAAGGAAAAGTACATATTTATTTTTTCCAAAAGTTTGATGACAAATTAGTTTGTTTCCAAATCAACTCATATAAATTTATATATATATGCCAGAAAGCATCCCCCCACTGCAACTGATATGTGGCATGCCATATCCTACATACGTTTTGTCATTTTTATCAATACTTTCATTTTGGCAAGGGGGTTGCTTTTATCACTCAATAATCACAAGAATATAATTTGGTATGATGGAGCCATATGAAAGAAATTTCTATACAGAAGACTTCACTGAGAAATTCCTGTTCAGATGTTAAGATTTTTGCCACCTCCACACATACATGATGGTTTATTTCCTTCTAGAAATATCTATTGGCACACTGCCTATGCACAAGCAAGCCTGTCTGAGAACACTGGATAAGTGATGATGTGTAGCTGTCTACTCTCTCATAGGGAAGATGATATATATGCACACTACAAAGACACAAGAAAATGCATGGCAGGCAATAAAATATAAGTAGTTTCGAGGTAGAAGAAATGTTATTTCCAAATGGAGCTTATTGGGAGAGGCGTTATTAAAATGCTGTTCGCCATCGCATAGGCAGGTCTGAATTGCTGCGGGGCTGCTTCCACACGTTCTCTGACAAATGGTTCTGAGAACATTCCAGCCAAAACTTCTATTCAAATTGATCAGGCTGATCTTACAACACAGCTGCTGGAAGGAACTGAATGGCACTTTTGAATTTCAGCCAATTTTGCTGCCTCATGGACAAAACCATGTCTGATCTCTTCCATTGAACAGCACTTTCAGAATTTGAATTTTTCTGCCACAGAGTATATATAGACACAATTTTGGTGAATAGACCACATGCTAGAGATGAGAATTAACCGTCTCATACCACTGTGGTCCATTGTAATAAAAAAACAGAATACTTATCATTTTCTTGTGGAAAAGTATTACCAGCTTTCTCTTTTTTATTTTCTTGCTCATCTCTCTCTCTTACTAAACCATGAATTCTTGGAGGGCACGGATTTGTATCTTTCTACATACATCACATATTATTTATGTGCTCAGAGAACATTTCCTAATGAATGATCAATAGGTATGGAGTGATTATGTTCATGCAATCCTGCATCTCAACACTAAACCCGAATTGTTCTATAGAGAGCAATATATCCCACAGGCAATTTTCATTACTCACATTTGATAGAATCTCTGTCATTCATTAGGGGATATAATCTGCATGTCTTTACTTACGGTTAAAATAGACCCCTATCTGGAATTGGATGAACACAGGAAAGAAACGTGTTGCCCAGGCAACAGAGCTTCTTTGTTTGAATGACTTTCCTCATTATCACAGTGGAAGTTAAAACAGATACTGTACAAGAAATTGCTGAGTTTGTATTCAGTCTGCTGATGAAGAAAATAAGAGAAAAAAAAAAACACTACCTTTGAGTGAAAGGTGTAAAATTTGGGGATTATTCTCTATGTTGCCGAAATGTATGATAGTATATTTATTTAATTTATTAAAATTATTATAGAAATTTATGAATAAATATAAGAGCACATATCACAGCCTGTCCTTTCATTTTATTTAGTTTCTATTTTTCATTTAGAAAATATTAACACCTTCAGAGAAAAATTCTGTTGGTCTCTCTCACAGCTGTATCTTCTATACTAGACATTCAGAAAACAGAGTAACAGGCAAATAAATTTTGAAACTTGGTGTTAGATACTGTCTAATGTATACCTTCTTTGATATCACTGAAGCAAAATGATTTTGTATTTGTAATTGCAATATTTCTTATAAAAATAAAACCTTTTAAAAAATGTTTGGTATCTCTCTTTTAAAAAAAATAAGAGGTGGAATCTTACGGCTCATTTCATTGATAGTTGTTTCAGTTTTCTTGTAAATGCTTTAATTGAGAAGTAGCAATACATAGTAGTTCTGAATCAAATCCGTGTTGGCTTGGAATCCTTGTTCTGATCATAATAGTCTTGCATTCTCATTGGTGAAATGGAGTATAAAATTACTGACTTTATAGTGTTGCTCTCAGGATTAAGAAAGACAATGCATTAAAGAATGAGTGCATTGTACGATGCCCAGTACATAAACAATGGTAGTTAATTATTATTAACTGAATATAATTATATGGAGAACATGAAATTTAATATTTCTCTGATAACGAAGATCTTACTAAATCACTTCAAAAGCTAGATAAGAGCTATTGTTTCTAAGGGTGCATATAAGATATTAAATAAAAAATAATTTTCATTAAGTTGAACAGATTTTTAATATGCTCGCAATGGCACTAAACAACAAATTTCCATGTTTCTTTACACTAAGTTATGTACTTTACCTCAATATCACCATATTGTAATTTAAAAGAATGCATTGTGCACAGTCTCTAGAGTCAACATGTTTTGTGATGATTATATTACATTACATATTTTTGACCTGAATTTGTAACACCTATATTCCAACTTAGTATTGTTTAAAAACATTGATTCTAAAATATTAGACTTGAAAGAAGTAGTCATACATTATCAATGCATAAATTACACTCATTTCAGGAGTATTTTGCACTACAAATAATATCTAGAAAGATACATGACTTAGCTAAGAGCAAAGCTAATTAGTGACTATGTACAATTAGGTCTAGCTTCTAATATAGTACATTTTTTAACCTGTAATTTCTAAGAATTAAAGTACCATAACACTAATTCTGTTGTTGTTTTTAATTCACTGGTCTACTACAATACTCCTTTGAAGTATTGGAAGGAATCGTTGAGTGGTAATAACTCAATGGTGAAAATCAGTTTATTTTTCAATCATAGTCTAAGTCTATTTACCAGTAAGGTGGGGGCAGTTATCATTAAAATACCTTTGTAGGGGCATGGATGAACCTGGAAACCATCATTCTCAGCAAACTGACACAAGAACAGAAAACCAAACACCACATGTTCTCACTCATAGGAGGGTGTTAAACAATAAGAACACATGGACACAGGGAGAGGAGCATCACACACTGGGGTCTGTGGTGGGGGAACGAGGGGAGGGACAGCGGGAGCTAGGGAGTTGGGGAGGGATAACTTGGGGAGAAAAGCCAGATATAGGTGATGGGGAGGAAGGCAGCAAACCACATTGCCATATATGTACCCATGCAACAATCCTGCATATTCTTCACATGTACCCCAAAACCTAAAATGCAATAAAATATATACATATAAAATATTTATAACTAATTTTAAGACTAAATAAATTTATTTTTTTAAAGATGTATTTTCAACAAATTTACATTTATGCAATTCCTAGATTAATATGCTATACAAAATGAACTTGCAGTTTATTTGGAAGATATCTAGACCAGACAAACATTGTCTGTCAAGAGACAGACACATTGGTGGAGAAAAGACAAAAAAGCATGATCAGGATAATCTACTTGAAGCACAATTCATTCCCAGATACCAAGTGTTGACTACAATTAATTTCAGTGCCATAGTCACTGGACAAGAAAAGATATATACTGTACATTTAGTGCAGACCTAGGTAGAGCAGAGATAGTATGAAACAGAAAAATAATTAAAAGCTCTTCACTTGAAGAAAATACATCTTACTTGGCACATATCTTCAGAGGGCTGTAAGATAGATGGCGAGTCTATTAGCTACCAAAACTTGAAGAAATCTAACATTCCTGTTCCCTTTTTCAACCCATTAGTAAATTGTTGAATTTACACTCAATTCTACATCTGTATGCAAAATGTATCTACTCAATTTTTCCAAGGGTATCATTATGCATTTTTCATCACCTTATAAAACTGACAGGTCACAAAGCAGAGTTGCCCTTCACAGAGCTCATCAATAACAACAAAACTTTTAGGTTGAAAAATTATAAATTTGTTACAAAATTGCATTGATATTGCACAGCTATTTCAAGTCATCCTACATTCTTATTTTTAAACTAAAAGTCTTAGATTATTCTTCAATACAAATATAGCAAGATTTTATTGTGAACACACACACACAGACACACACGTATTTAATTCTACCACAGAGCATGACAGTAATAGTACAATGGATGAACTTTTTTATTAATATGAAACTGAGCTTCAATTTCAGGTCCTAAGAACCATTACAAATCCCCAAATAAAAGGCATGCATTTCACATTTTTACTGCATGGTTTTCTGCACACAAAGTAAAACCACAAAGTAAGTAAGGAGCCTAAATGCTGCTATTAAAAAAATACAATAGGCTTCTGTCAGGTCTGATGTGCAAAAATCTTAGAAATAGTTACCCCAATTCTTACAACAAGAAAAAATATGAACACACTGAAAGTTAATGACTTTTCTTGGGAACATTAAAGAACTGAATGAAGTCTCAGGGCAAACTGTCACCTGAAATCTGCAGAGACAGGTGAATACAGAGAAACAGCTGAGATCTTCTTACCTGGAGGATGGGCTGCTGGAGCCATAAATTTAACACTTCTGGAAAAAGTTGTCAGCATGGAAGAACAGATAAGTAATGTAAACAGAGAAACAGAAACCCTAAGAAAAATTCAAGGACAATGCTAGAACCGGAAAACTCTGGAACAGATACATGCCTTTGATGGACTCATCTGAATCCTAGACATGGCAAAGAAAAGAATGAGTGAGATTGAGGGCATGTTAACAGGAACTTCCCAACTGAAATGCAAAAAGCAAAAAGTATATAATAAAGAAGAAGAAGGAGAAAACTAAGTGGATAAAGAGGAGGAGGAAGAAGAAACCAAGAATTCTGGGAGAATTTCAAAGCTGTAACATATGTGCGATGGCAATATCAAAAGAAAAAAGAGACAAAACTGAGAAATATTTGAAGTAATCGTCACTGAGAACATTTGAAAATAAATGCTACTCAAAACTAAGGACCAGAATACACAGAGAACACAGCGCAGACTAAATAGCAAAATAAATAAATACATTCACCTACACATGACATTTTCAAAACGTAAAGAAAAAAAAAAAGAAAGAGAAAGTCTTGAAGGAAGCCATGAATGTGAGGTGAGGGAATGCTTACCTTTAGAGGAACAAGGGTAAATTTATTTTAGCTCTGTTATACAAATTAAATTAAAACTGATTTTCATAGATAACACTGCTTACAATCGTTTATATTAACTCATTTACTGCTGCCAAAAATGGGAAACTATCAAAACGTCCTTTAATAACCGAATGGATAAAAAAAATGCTGTTTTTCTGTACAATAGAACAGTATTCAGCAATAAAAAGAGACGCACTATCAAGCCATAAAAAGGCACTGAAGAAGCACAGTGCATTGCTAAGTGAAAGAATCAGTGTAAAAAGGCTACATACTGTATGCTTTCAATTATATCCACTCTGGAAAACTCAAGATATAGAGATGATAAAAAGATCAGTCATGCCAAGAGAGATCAGAGAAACAGAGGAGGACAGAATAGAAGAGGAAGGAAGCACTGGAGAGTATTTAGAACATTAAGACTGAGCTGTATGATATGTAATTATGGCTACATGGCCCTATCCATCTGTCAAAAACCATAGAACTTACAAAACATAAAGTGAAAATTAATACATGCAAATTAAAAAAAAAGTTATTTAGGAGGTTTGGATATCCCAGGAAGGAATTCAGACCATGCCAAGAGAATCTAAATGTATCATTAACGTATGAAACAAGCTCATTGATGGGGTTAGGAAGAAAAGGTGATGACCTAAGTAACTGGAAAGAAAGAATGTAAGGCTAAAGGCAAATAGAACTGCACTTAAGAATGGTACTGTAGATGATAAAGTTGTCTCCCATGGAGACACAGGTTAAAAATCCTCATTTTGCTATATTTGTGTTCTAGAATTGAATACATCAGTAAATGGCTGCCGGTGGGAGCCAAGTTTCCAACTATTGGAGTGAATATTTGTAGACAATCAAGAAGCAGCAGCTAAGTGATCCATGTGGTGATAGATTAGAGAGTTGAGGTCATTTCTATCAACTCATGTTTAGCTGAATACAAATGGATACATACAAAAATATTGATAAATATCTGTTTAAAAGCCAGTGAGTATACACACGTATGTTTGCTAAGATTGTTTAAAAGGAAAGGACATCAAGAGCTACAAGGACACATAACATCCAGTTCTTGATTTCTAATATCATTGTTCAGTGAAAGAAACCAAGGCTCCTTAGAGAAATGGCTGATTCTAGAACTCAGACAGAAAGTAAATTAGATGTTCACGGAGTATCATGCAGTGCTAGAAAGGAAGAAAGTGCCACACACACACACACACACACACACACACACACACACACAATGCACCATGGACTTTAGTTAATAATGATGTATTAATATTGGTTCATTAGTTGTAACAAATACCCAGTATTAACGGAAGATGTTAATAATACAGAAAACTTTGTGGAAAATGTGTGGAAACTCTTTGTACTATCTTTTTCATTTTTATTTAAATCTAAAACTGTTTTTAATATTAAACTCTATTTAAAAATCACAGTGAAAGGAGTTCAGTTTTCTTTGGAAAAAGAGAAATTTCAGCCACATTGTTATAGCAAAATACCACATAAATTCCTGGGAATTAAAGAGAAATAAGAGAGCTTTAAACTTCATTATTAATTGTCTGATCCTGGGCACATGGGTATAAGATGTATGTTATCTCTTTTAAACCACTGGTTTTTAACCTTGAGAAGGAGTTGATGATAGACTGTTTTTTTTTCATGAACTATTCCATCAGCATATCTCAAAGCAGGCCATAATGTTACACAAAGTTTTAACACTTAAAAAATAAAAAGATAATGAATGAGAAAACTACTTATAATCATGAATCCCTCCTCCGATTCATAGGGGAATAAAGATGTGTACACCGGATTCACAGTGGTAGCCATTGTGAAGACCAAAGTCGACAATTTATTTACATCAAATGTATTATTTTTATACTTAGAAGTTTTGTTGCTTTGTTTTACTTTTTTTTTAGCCCTAGGTTGCCTCAAATACCATTGACACAATGTATTAAATATTGCATGGATCTTTCCCCTTCCCTTCCCAGAGGTCTCTTTGGTTTTCATTTATAGCAATTTATTCTGAAATTGCCTTTCTAGTGTCTGTCAACAATTGAGGCATTCTTGCTCAAATGCTTTTAATACTTGCTTCTCTTGTGCTGGTGACTAAATTGACTAAGGTTGAGGAAGGGCATCCCTGGTATAGATGCATTTTGCTCAGTACGTGCCTGAATACAACAGGTCAGATTTTAAGAGAAAGCAGAGAATTACAACTACACATCTTATCACACCGTGAGTATTTCTGCTTGCTACATTTTTCATTTTAACCCATGTCTGAGGACTGAGTTTCAAGCATTAATGCTACAACCCAAGGAATCAAAGTATGTTTCTATGATCATTTACTTTCTCCACAGCCCAAGTCATTGTGACCTTGGATTTTCTGATGTCACAATCTTCAAGAGGTTAAGTGAGGAGACTTCAGAGCCGAACTGCCTGATATAAAGGCCCGCTTCCGCTTCCAGCACTTGCTCAATGCGACCCTTGGAAAATTATTTTCATTTTGATGACTTGTTTCTTCAGTGTAAAGTGGAGATACTAATGGAGATTAATTCACAGGGTTGTTTGAGGATTCAGTGAGTCATTGTATACACAGTGCTTAGTCAAGTGTCTGGCATCAGGCCGGGGCTAAGAAAATATTTGCTGTTATTATGCCCCATACACCTTTCTAAAACGACCAGGTAGGCACATGAAGGTAAGTATTTATATCATTCAGACTCTTAAAATAAAAAACAATTCGTTGGGGGAATGACAAAATTAACTAATTGCACTCTTATCCTATCATCCTATTAGTCCCAAAATGCTTGCTGAAATCCACACCCACAATACGGGTTGCCTAATCCTGTTTATTTATCCATGTCATTCACTTCAGAATCAATATTCCCTACAAATCAAGTCACTGAAGAAACTTAAACCACATGTAAGAAGTCTGGGATCTCGATGATTTGCACTCTCGGCTAAGAGAAGGCCCACTGGAAGATTGGAACAGTTGTTCGTTGACTAGCCCGCTACATCCACCAGGTTCCAGACCATCCTATAGATAAGGCAGCCATGCACCACAACAGGGCAGCTGATGACCTGCACTCAGCTTCGCCATGATTTCCTAAAATCTGCATCCACAAGTAGGGTCTGCTTGTCCTGCCCCATATCTCTCAGAATTGCTTCAACAGAATTTTGGGCTCGACTCCTGATTAGTTGATTTGCTTTTCTTTGATCATATTAAGAGTTAAGTCCTGCCAGGCACAGTGGCCCACACCTGTAATAACAGTACTTTGAGAGGCTGAGGAGGCAAACCAGCTGAGGTCAGGAGTTCGAGACCAGCCTGGCCAACACGGTAAAACCCTATTGCTACTGAAAATACAAAAATTAGCTGGACGTGGTGGCACATGCCTGTAATCTCAGCTATTTGGAAGGCTGAGGCAGGAGAATTGTTTGAACCTGAGAGACGGAGGTTACAGTGAACCAAGATTGTGTCATCATTGCACTACAGCTTGGGCAACAAGTGTGAAACTCAGTTTCAAAAAAAAAAAAAAGGCTAAATTCTGAATAATACCAAGTATACGACAAAAAAAAAAAGAAGTCTTAATAGTTGTGTTTCAAAAGTTTTGTCTAGCCATGTGACGAAATGATCTTTTTTTAAAACACTGCAAAGAAAAATAAAAAGTTACAGAATAGAAGAAACTATCTTCCACTGCCTTCATCCCAGAGAATGTATTCCAAACCTGAGCCTGGCAACATTACTTTTGATCCTGACTTCCCAGGTGAGATGATCCTAACCATATTCCTTATGAATTCCCTGTGTAAGCATTTTATTTGAAACTTTTACCAAAAATAAAAACAATGTGCCCAAGATCGCATTTAACAAGTACTAGGAGTGGGACTTTAATTCAGGCATGTTAGCTTTGAGGTCCCTTCCTTTCATACTTTGATACTCTACTAAAAGACTTGAACCTGTTTGTGATCATAATGCCAAAAAAAAATCCAAGATCAAGTGTATTGGTTGGTATAGAAAAATGATTGTAGAAACACACTGTGATCCCTTGAATGGCAGCACTCATAGCTGTTCTATCTTCTGAAGCTAAAAGTTCTACAAGGCACCAAGTTGTTAATCAACATAAAGTATGACAATTAAAAAACAAGGATGCCTTACTGTCCTTTGCTGCTGATGTTAATCACTCTGCCTCCTTTTCTATTAGAACTTCCTGAACATCTGTCACTGTCACAAAGGTAAATCATCAGGGCTTGCAGAGCCCTGTAGATTTGAAGAGCAGAATGGGCTCTGTAGCTGCCTGAAGACTGTGTAAGTCCAGAGAAAATCTTCTACTTCAGAATTTACTTGCCCCATGTTGCCTTATAAAATGACTGCCTGTCCTATTTCCAAAGAAATAATCAGCAGCAACTCAAACTGATGGTGTGGCATGATAAAACCAGGACCAGAAAAACAGCTATTAGCGGGACGAGTCTCCAAAGTGCATTTATTCCCTTCTCCCCACTCCCACCTTCAGAGCCGGTGGATTCAACCTGGGAGACTGCCTTCTCCCAGCTGGATCCCTGCCAGTCAAATGATTTTTTTCTTCCCCTGAGTCTACAGTCAGTCACTGGCCTGGGATGCACCTGCTGAGGGGCCACAAATGGGAGACTTCACCTGCTCTCTGGGCACAGGCTGCTATCTGATATGAGGCTCATTCTAAAAAGAAGACAAACGTGCAGATAAACTGCAAAGTATGGAAATAAATATAATGACATTGGTAGGGCAGTGGACACCAACGGAACACAAGAGAGAAATTTAAGACTGGTCAATTTATAAGTGGCAACTGAAAATATAATAAATATTCCACTAAAACCAACGGGAAAAATAGATGATTTAGAAGATGGTATTAGGACATGTTTTACTACTAGGAAAAAGTGATAAAGTGTATCCCTGCATGACACCGTGTTCGAAGTTTGAAATGAGATGTATCAAAAACTTCAATGTGGAAGGCAAAATGATAAAGTGACTATCCTTATTTTTAGCCATCATGTAACTTGCCACTCTGGACAGCAATCTGGCAAGACAAAATTTAAGCATGTGCAAATCTTAGAAAGTGAGATCACAGATAAATATCCCGAAGATATTCTCATATAAGGGAAAATACGCAAGGATACTCATCCTGGTTTATCCTATGATGACAAAGAGCTGGATGCAATCTCAAAGGCAATCTCTGGAGAACAGTACTAAGAAATTAAAAGAGACAAAGTGCACATATTAACACAGATAAATTTTAAAAAATAATGTTGAGTAAAAGGACAACAGGATATGAAAACATTAGAGCACAGTAACCTATGTAATTCTAAAATGTATGTGCACAGACAACGGAAATACTGCTTCCAAGAATATATGTGAATGTGTATATCTTTGTGTGCATATTACATATTCACACATACACAGAAATGTATAATCAGTCAGGCCTTGCATAGATCAGTGGTGATATTTTCCATAGACCAAATAATATGATTAATTCAACTATTTGCAAGTGAAGACCATAAAGAAAAATAAACATAGAAATAAATAACAATAATTTTGCTAAATTTCAGCACTCTTCCAATTTCTATTCTTCAAGAAAATTAACCAAGTAATAGCAATGTGGCATCTTTTTTTAGGAAATTCCCATTCTCTTTCTCTCTATATATGCTACTTTTTATTTTGTCTTTATTTATTTATTTATTTTGAGGCAGAGTCTCACTCTGTTGCCCAGGCTGGCAGTGGCAGGATCTCAGCTCACTGCAACTTCTGCCCCCCAGATTCAAGCAGTTCTTCTGCCTCAGCCTCCCAAGTATCTGGGATGACAGGTGCATGCCACTATGCCCGTGCTAGCTTTTTTGCTTGTTTGTTTTGTTTTATATTTTTAATAGAGATGGAGTTTCAGCATGTTGGCCAGGCTGGTCTCGAACTCCTGACCTCAGGTGATCCACTGGCCTCAGCCTCCCAAAATGCTGGGATTACAAGCATAAGCCACCATGCCCTGCCTATATGCTACTTTTAAAGCATCAAGCATTTTCACATCTACATACCAACTCTGGCCCCAAACAGCTTTTCTCCTTGCTCTTCTATGAAGAGTACTTGTCTGCATAGAATGAAGTAAAAAAAAGAAAGCACACAGTAATTTGATCCAAATAATCCAAAACGAATGAGAGAGATTATTCAAACAGCCACACTTGTGACAAAGAGAGTAGACACGGCTTAAAGAAGAGAAAAAAGAGTTTGAAGGTAGCTTCTACAAATGTTCTAAATGTATTGTTAATAATCATGGTTATTCATTGTGCATTTCAGTTCTTACAAATCATATCATTAAGCTTTCGTAAGAATCCCATATCCTTGTTAATTCTGAGACAGTTGCATAGATTACCAGATACCAGTTGCTAGCTATAAAATGGCAAGCCAAGGTCCTCTGTCCAGGCCTTCTCACAATTATTTAAGTTCTTTTGCCTTGACACTAGGTCAAAACTTTAATGGATACTGGTCAACTCATGTAGAGCCTCGTTAGATCTTATGAAATAGTGATTTTCCATCAACTTCAGCAGTATGAAACAGACTAAGGATGTTATATAAAAGGATAATTTTTATATTGAGCTCAAGAAATTCTTGAAATTCACTCCAGTTAAGCCACTTTAATAAGTTTGGATGGATACAGATCTGCATGGAAATCATCGATAGTAACTTCTCATCTCAAGCATCATCATTTTGGTGGACTGGAGGCAGGGCTAGATTGCAGTTCCAGACAGAGCAGCTTGCAAAAGCTCTCATTTTGAATTTTAGCTCCAGATCGACTGCAAGAACAAACCAGCAATCCCAAGAGGACCCACAGACCCTCTGAAGGAAGTGGAGTGCTCCTGCAGGACTCAGGAAACACCCCAAATACAACTACGGAAGTGGGAAAGGGAAACTTTTCTCTCCAGAACACACACCCCCACTGGAGAAACTGAAGGTCTGTTTGCAGGAGAAGTTTCTGACTTTACCTAGAGCTGTGTCAATTTAGAGAGCCAAGTGAAATACAGGGGTAGAGGAAGCAGCAGAAGTGCCCTGGGAGCTTGCTGCGTCCCCTAGCAGGCCATTCCTGCCTGGCACCACAGGGATCCATTGGCAGGGTGATCAGAGGAGCAGATAGTATAACTCCACAGGGAGAAGGAAATCTCTAGCTGAATTTTGTAACAATTTGAACGGGGCAAGAAGCCTCCTGCCCAGAACTCGGGGGAGAGCACAAATCCAGTGTGCAGACTCCACAGGTGGGAGAAGAACCAAGCCTTTTCTTTCAAAGCTGGAAGCAGGAAAGTTTTCAAGCCCGTCATGCCCTCTGCTTGGAAATAGACTCTGGGCTATCTGGGGGAGGGCATGGTGGGCATGAGACCAGCCCTTCGATTTACATGGGAGCTGGGTGGGGCCTGTGACTGCTGGCTTTCCTCCACTTTCCTGACAACTTGCATGACTCAGCAGAGGCAGCCATGATCATCCTAGATACACAACTCCAGTGGCTTGGGAACCTCATCTGCATCCCCTACAGCAGCCTCAGCAAGACCTGCCCAAGGAGAGTCTGAGCTCGGTGAAGCCTGACCCTGCTCCACCTGATGGTCCTTCCCTATCCACCCTGGTAGGGGAAGACAACGGGAATATAATCTTGGGAGTTCTAGGGCCCTGCCCACTGCCTGTCCCTCTGTACACCACTACAGCTGATGCTTTCTGGAAAGCATCATCTCCTGGGTCAAAATTAAAATCAAGACTGAAATAAAAAAATTCTTCAAACTGAATGACAATAATGACACAATCTATCAAAACCTCTGGAATAAAGCAAAGACCATACTAAGAGGGAAGTTCATAGTTTAAGCACCTACATCAAAAAAAACTACAAGGGCACAAACTGACATTCTAAGGTCACACTACAAGGCAACAGAAAAACAAGAAAAAAACCAAACTCAAACCCAGCAGAAGAAAGCAAATTACAAAGATCAGAAGAGACTAAAAGAAATTGAAGTAATAAATGAAACAAAAGCCTGGTTCTTTGAAAAGATAAACAAAATTGATAAACCATTAGCAAGATTAACCAGGAAAAGAACAGAGAAAATCCAAATAACCTCACTAAGAAATGAAACAGGAGATATTATAACTGACACCACTGAAATATAAACAATCATTCAAGGCTACTATGATGTAGGTGGTTAAACCATGAACTTCCCTCTTAGTATGGTCTTTGCTTTATTCCAAAGGTTTTGATAGATTGTGTCATTATTGTCATTCAGTTTGAAGAATGTTTTTATTTCAGTCTTGATTTTAATTTTGACCCAGGAGATGATGCTTTACACAAATAAACCAGAAAACCTAAAAGAGATGAGTAAATTCCTGTAAAAATACAACCTTCCCAGCTTAAGTCAGGAAGAATTAGATCCCCTTTAAAAATTATGAACAAAAAATGTCCAGGACCAGAAGGATTATAGCAGAATCCTACCAGACATTCAAAGAAGAATTTGTGCCAAACTTTTTGAACATTATTCCACAATATGGAGAAAAAAAGGAGCCCTCCCTAGTTCATTTTATGAAGCCAGCATCACCTTAATACCAAAACCAGGAAAGGACATAACCAACAAGAAAATTATAGACTGATATCCTTGTTCAACATAGATCCTAAAATTCTGAACAAAATACTAGCTAACCAAATCCAACAACATATTAAAAAGATAATCCACCATGATCAAGTGGTTTTATACCAGGGATGCAGGAGTGGTTTAACATATACAAGTCAGTACATGAGATACACCACATAGACAGAATTAAAAACAAAAATCACATGATCATCTCAGTAGATGCAGAAAAAACATTTGAAAAAATCCAGTACCACTTCATGATTAAAACTCTCAGCAAAATCAGCATACAAGGAGCACACCTTAAGGTACGAAAGCTATCTATGACAAACCCACAGCCAACATAACACTGAGTGGGGAAATGTTGAAAGCATTCCCTCTGAGAATTGGAACAAGACAAGGATGCCCACTCTTACCACTCCTTTTCTACATGGTACTGGAAGTAAAAGCGAGAGCAATCAGGCAAGAGAAAGAAATAAAAGGCATCCAAATTGGTAAAGAGGAAGTCAAACTGTCACTGTTTGCTGATGATATAATTATTTACCTTGAAAACCCTAAGGACTCCTCAAGAAAGCTCCTGGAATGGATAAAAGAATTCAGTAAAGTTTCCAGATACAAAATTAATGTACACTAATCAGTAAACCTTCTATACACCAAGAACAGCCAAGCAGAGAATCAAACCAAGAACTCAACCCCTTTTACAATAGCTGGAAAAAAAAGAAAAGAAAAAAAAAAAAAACACTTAGGAATGTATCTAACCAAGGAGCTGAAAGAACTCTACAAGAAAAATTACAAAACATTGGTGAAAGAACTCATAAATGACACAAACAAATGGAAACACATCCCATGTTCATGGATGGGTAGAATCAATACTGTGAAAATGACCATACTACCAAAAGCAATTTACAAATTCAATGCAATCCTCATCAAAATACTACCATCATTCTTCACAGAATTAGAAAAAAAATTCTAAAATTCATATGGAACCAAATAAGAGCCCACAGAGCCAAAGCAAGACTAAGCAAAAAGAAAAAATCTGGAGGCATCACACTACCTGATTGCAAACTGTACTGTAAAGCCATAGTTACCAAAACAGCATGGTACTGGTATAAAAAAAGCACACAGACCAACAGAACAGAATAGAGAACCCAGAAATAAACCCAAATTCTTATAGCCAACTGATCTTTGACAAAGCAAACACAAACACAAAGTGGGGAAAGGACATCCTTTTCAACAAACGGTGCTGGATTAATTAGCTAGCCTCACGTAGGAGAATGAAACTGAATCCACAACTCTCACCTTATACAAAAATCAACTCAGGATGGATTAAGGACTTAAACCTAAGACCTGAAACTGTAAAATGTCTAGAAAATAACATCGGAAAAATTCTTCTAGACATTGGCTTAAGAAAGGATTTTATGACCGAGGGCCCAAAAGCAAATGCAAAAAAAACAAAGATAAATAGCTGGTACCTAGTTAAACTAAAGAGCTTTTGCACAGTAAAAGGAAGAGTCAGCAGAATAAACAGACAACCCTCAGAGTGGGAGAAAATCATCACAATTTATGCATCTTACAAGGAACTAATATCCATAATATCCAGAATCTACAACAAACTCAAACCAAACAGTTAATTAGAAAAACCCATCAAAAAGTGGGCTAAGGACATGAATACACAATTCTCAAAGGAATGTATACAAATGGCCAACAAATAAGAAAAAAATGCTCAACATCACGAATGATCAGGGAAATGCAAATTAAAACCACAATTCAATACCATCTTATTATTGCAAGAATGGCCATAATTTAAAAATCAAATAACAGTAGATGTTGGTGTGGATGCGGTGAACAGAGAATACTTCTACACTGCTGGTGGAAATGTAAACTAGTACAGCCACTGTGGAAAACAGCATGGAGATTCCTTAAAAAACTAAAAGTAGAACTACTAGTTGATCTAGCAGTCCCACTACTGAGTATCCAGAAGAAAAGAATGGATTATTTGAAAAAGATATTTGTACACACAGGCTTATAGCAGCATAATTCACAATAGCAAAACATGGAACCAACCTAAATGCCCATCAATCAAAGAGGGGATAAAGAAACTGTGATATAGATAGATATATAGATAGATAGATATAGATATAGATACAGATATAGGTATAGATACAGATATAGATATAGATATATATGATGGAATACTATGCAATCACAGAGGGGAATGAATTAACAGGATTTGCAGTGACCTGGATGAGATTAGAGACTATTATTCTAAGTGAAGTAACTCAGGAATGGAAAACCAAATGTAATATGTTCTCACTGATATGTGGGAGCTAAGCTAAAGACACAAAGGCAAAAGGATGATAAAATGCAGTATACAAGTATACCGTTTGGGGTGATGGGTGCACCAAAATCTCACAAATCACCACTAAAGAACTTACTCGTGTAATGGAATACCTCCTGTACTCCAATAATTTATGGAAAAATATCTCATCTCAAGATGTGAGTGGTCTATAGTTTTCTTTAAAAATTCATGTTTTCATAAAATACTTTTATTGGTAAATTTTATGAAGAATCTATTGATGTTTCTCCTCTGTATGCTTTCGGTTAGAATTGGTTTATTTTCTGTTTTACATCCTTTCATTGCACCCTCGCCATTATGAGTTTTTGAAATGCAATAATGTGCTAATTTAAAATCTGCAGGAAGCATGTAGACAGCAATTGTTTATTCAGTGGAATAAACAATTCCACATCAGGCAGATGTGGGACCTGAGGATTTTTTTTTTTCAAACACTAATTGATTTATCACAGATTTTTCCTTTTGAGGAATACAAATCATTTTACTAAATTACTTTTCTGCCTCTTAAAATATCGTGAGAAAAGTGTGGAAGACAGATGCTATAATTGGTTTCAATTTGAGATTCAGTGTGTTTTTGTCATTGAGAGTAACTTAGATACTTGCTTTCAATCAGATATCTGCACAGTAAATGTGACACGAATTATAGACTAAGTGAAAAAAAAACCCTCAAGTTCTAACAATTTGATCGCTTAATTGTATTTCATTTACATGGGAACGGAGACGCGGACCCCGGAGAAAACCACGCTCAGCCACAGCCGCGGGCGGATGCACAGACTTTCCCCCTGACCTCAGCTCCATGCTGGTGTGTCCGCGTCCGCCTGGCAGACAGACTGGCTGAGGAGCAGGGGGTTAGAAGCAGACGCCTGTATATGCCTATGAAAATCCATTAAGACAATACAGCAAAAAATGCATACAATTTTATTTGCAAATAAACTTCGCTCACTTATAAGACTTGTTCCCAATAATAGTATAATCTCTCGGAGCTGCCTTCCTTCCATGAGGGCCGTCTTATCTTCAAATTTAATACTGTATCATATGCAAAGCAACTGGTAGAGAACACTCAAAAAGGCACTTAGAAAACCGTAATGAATATGTTTTCTGTTACAAAAGACATTAAATCTTTCAGATTTAGATAATAGAAACTTAGACTTGTATGAGATAACTTGAAAAAAGCGTATCCATTCTTTTCTAAACTCCAATATCAATGAGATTGGAATACCTCCCTGTTTAATCAATTACATAGGTGTATATTTTGACCAAGGAAGCTTTATATTCATATTTAAAGGTAGAAGACACAGTACTCCAAGGCCTTAAGAAAGAATTTAAGGCAGTGTATTTACTCTAATTGTATATGGAGAAGAAATTAATATTCCACATGACAAAAAAAGAATCTAAATCATAGAGAAGGTCACCTAAGGAAAACTGAAGTTTTAGTAGTTTTTAAAATTTTGGAAATGAAGCTCTATTTTAAATAAATGGCCAAACACTGCATTCATTGTTCACCTTCGTTTTTTGTAGGGGTATGAGACAAGTATAGAAACGGATCTTTTGTTAATGTGATAAAACAAGCACATACTCCAGAGAAAGATGTGGTTATATTGATATTTCTCTGCCAGAGATGAGTCACTGCCGATGAGCCGTGATGCCTTGATCCTGGAGGAAAGTGTAATTAGGGTGTGAGAATAAAATGAACCTAACTTCCTTATTTCACAGATGAAAAAAACTAAGAACCAAAGAGAGCAGTCAATTTCTCAAACCTAAAAAGCAGGTGAGTTGTTGAGCCAGAGACTCCCACGTCCCAGGCCAGTAGAATCTGATAACACCAAGCCTCTTCTTGTTTTGTTCTTTATAAAAAGATACAACAAACAAAACGAAACAAAACAAAATATCAAACGTATTCCGGAGCTTTGGCTATCTTGCGCTGCCCTCAGGGTGGGATGCTCACTGGGCACCCCACGGCTCTCAACAGATCAGGCCACACTCAAGCCTTCTCTGTGGCTTCTCTGACTCCATGAAGTTCAGTAAACATGGAAAGGTAAAAACAATATGGTGACATTTGGAAGTCCTCTTCTGCCATTGGAAAAGCTTCTTAGTTTAATTAGGCCCCAGCTATTTATCTTTCTTTTTATTGCATTTGCTTCTGAGTTCTTGGTCATGAAGTCCTCCCTTTTATTGCCCATCGTAAATAGACTAACGGAGATAATACACTGAGAGGACAAATGTTCAGTGGTGATTGGCATCACCAGTGTCATCTCAACAATGGGTCCCTCACATTGACACAGGGAGGGGAAAAACACAGGGAGGGCAAGGGGAGGGAGAGCATTAGGACAAACACCTAAGGCACGCAGGGCTTGAAACCTAGATGGAGGGTGGAGAGGTGCAGCAAACCACCATGGCACATGTATACCTAGGTTACAAACCTGCATGTTCTGCATATGTATCCTAGAACCTAAAGTTTAATTTAAAAAAAAAACAGATGTCCCTCATAATTCTATATTAGAGGATGGGTTTCTCAACATAAATTACAGTTGATTAACCAAAGATAGTGAGGTAAATGATTTGCCAAACTATTTTCAATAGTGCTCTTGTGAATTAATGGAACACTATTGATTCACCTAGCGTATTAGAACGTCCTATGCTGATAAATCAGTATTTCAAGAGTAGCAAAGATTTTCCAAGCATTTTTCTCCTTTTGCCCTTCAATATTGCTTCTGATGAACCAAAAAGAGCATAAAAAATACATTACAATAAAATTTTAGCTTTCTTACCATTACCAAATGGCTCCATATAATGCTTATAGTTTGAAATCAAGAGAAGCTTTTATCCCTGAAACACCGCAGCCTAATATAAAGAACAAAGAAACAAAAACCCAGCCTAATATATTTGAAGTAAAAGTCTCATAAACTTTGGAGCTTTAAGAAGACTGAGTAATTATGATATATGGCAAGACAGATGAAAACAGAGAATTCCGAAATGATAAAATGTAGAAAGAAGACCAGTGAAAGAAAATATAGTAAAGTGCTTATCCAGAAAATACTGTAAGCCAGCATCATTTATGGCAATGAAACACAAGCTGTCTGTAGCATAATTGCACCATTCTATCCAAGCCCAATTTACTCTTACTGCCTTGTCATTCCACCTTGTTCCTTCATATGCTCTAGCTGTTTTGCTTCACCTACTGAAAGAGTGAGCAGCTGGCTGCTTCCTCACAGGGAACCAGTTCCCCTACCCACCCCCAAATGACCAAGCATGTCACGTCTGCGATGTTCAGAGGATCTTGCTGTGTTTGTCAACAGGAAGTAGTAAAATGACTTACAAAGCTTCTGCAAGTGTGTGCAAGAAGTTTTATTGAAACAATTTACCTCTAAAAGGCACTGGCAAACACTTAGAAAAAGAGGGAGGATTTTCTGTGACTATACCTTTCTCAGGTTTTCAAATAGAAAAGAACACCAGTGTGATTTATGGCAAGCTGATTAATTACAGCCAATTCGTTATTTTTTTTTCCTCAGAGGGAAATCATTTAAATCAACTGGAGCTATGCATTTCAAACTGATTGCAAAGTCATAACCTTACTGATGTTATCAATGTTATGAACAGTAGACTTAAATTGAACACATTGAGTAAAAATAAATATGAATTATAATCCTAAAAGCAGAAAACATGGAATATAAATATGATCACTTTTTGTTCTGATTGATCTCCTCAATCCAGGGAAGTAATGACTGTAAAAATATGGTTAACAGCTGAATTTTGCACGAAACATCATATTCTACAAAATATAATACTGTTCTAGAAAGAATCAGAGGCAGAGTGCTGGCCTTTCTGTGAGAAGACCAAGTTATAAAACACGAGACTGTGAGCTCCTTGAAGGCTGAATTATACCGCATTCATCTCTGAATTCCAGTAGTTAGTAGAGAACTTAGTATGTAGCAGGTATTCAGTACATGCTTGTTGAATGGATTAATGAATGAATGAAAGCTACCAAATGACTCTTATGAGTAAACAATATTCAAACAAAAAATAGGGAATGCCTATAACACAAGCAATTGTCTTCCCATTGTTCACAAAATAATCTTCACTCAAACGTGCTCTAGAGAAGAATTAACTTAGATCAGAATTTCACTTAGATTGGAATTTAGAATTAGGATTCAAAAAGGTTCAATTATTAGCTGTGCTACTGAAGTCAGGTTAAAATCCTAGTTCTATTTTTATAATTTTTTTTTGAAAGACACTATATTTTATGCCTCAAATATTAAATATTTATACTAAAATGTTTATCTCTTCTGAAATGTATTTAATGTTCCGTTCTGCTGTGTAAATGCCATCTGGTACCCAGACACAGGGGGACCTTGATGCAGAGGTTTGTGTAGTCTTACAGAAGACTTTGTACCTGGAGTTTGAATGTTGTTAACTTCCCTTTTACACGGGGTGGTAATCCTTAACTCACAGAACACGTTCAGAAGCAAAACAGACAGTCATCAATGACAAATCATAGCACAGTCAACTTATGCCTTGCTTTCTAACATAAGTCATCCACTTCTTTCTCTATCTAGTGGTTTGCATAGAGTGGTCCCTGCAGCAGCAGCACCTGGGAACTTAGAATTGCAAAGCCACAGGCTCCTCTTACACCTCCAAATCAGAAACTCTGGGGTTAGGAATTGCAAAGCCACAGGCTCTTCTTACACCTCCAAATCAGAAACTCTGGGGTTAGGGCCCAGCAACCTGCGTTTTAACAAGATATCCAGATGATTCCATTGTTTGCTCACTGTTGAGAACCATGCTCTATGATATGTAAGACTATTCAAAAAAATAAACAATGGCATAGGATAACAATAAAAATGTACTGTATTTCTGTTCCATGAATTTCATCCTTAAATTCAAAGTATCTCTGATGGCTTAATTATGTGACTTTCAGAGTTTCCAGGACCCAGTGGCCTGGAGAGTGCCAAAATATCCTTTCCTAGAAAGGACAAGTTGTTGTTTTCCGACCTTTGTGCTATTCCTGTGGCACCTCCATGGATTATAGAGGAAGTGTATACCTCGTTAGGGTGTGCTTCCCTGGACCATTTACCAAGTGACTCAAAAGTTTCTAACGCTGGGTGAGGCCCAGAACACAAAAGGGCTCTGAACAGATGGATCCAGGCTGCTATGCAAGGTGCTCTGGCTCTTGGGTTTCGTGATCCACTAGACCCCAGGGAACTTGAAGTGTGAGTGGCAGAGAGGGATGCTACAGGTAAGTCACAGCATAGACCCTTAGGAGTTGGGATCAAGCCCTTACTATCCTCAGTGGATGTCTACTCTGATTTTGAGAAACAGATTTTGGTCTGCTACGGGACTTAGTTGGTGGTCCTTTGTGAACTGGGTATTGTTTGCCCCCCAAAGCCACAGTTGGGTGTGCACAGTAGTACTCCATTATCAAATGGAAGTGGTATTTACCAGATTGGACTCAGGCATACCCTGAAGGCACAGGTAAGTTACATGAAGAGGTGTTCCAAACGTGCATGGCTCCTACTCCTGATACACTGCCTTTTTTTTCTCTAAGCCTGTACCTAAGGCCACACAAAAGTACGCTGTGACTACCTGAGGGTGAAGAAAGTCTTGCTTAGCTTATGGATGGATCTGCATAATGTGCAGCTACCATCTGAGATGGGCAGCTGCAATACTGCTGCCCTCCCTATGGGATTTCCTGAAGACGATCACAAAGAAAAATCCTCCCAGTGGGGAGAATGTGGATGAGTGTACCTCGTAGTTCATTTTGCCTGGAAAAAGAGAGGACCAAAGATGGGGGAGTATATTAAGTCGTGAGCTGAAGCCAATGGCTTGGCTGTGTGGTTCACTATTTGAAGAGACATGATTGGAATATTGGAATATTGGTGACGAGGAGGTCTAGGGAAGGGCCATGTGGGTAGACCTCACTGAATGGACATAGACTATAAAGATATTGGTGTCCTTTGTGAATGATTGTCAACAAGTGGATTCAGTAGACCAATATTTTAATAATGAAAATAGGATGGCCTGTTCTGTTGATGTCAGCCAGTCTCTTTCCTCAGCCATTATTATCATATCCAAGTATTGGCTGGTGACAAAGTGACTAAGGTGGCAGTGATGGAGAACATGTATGTGCTGAACAACACTGACTTCCACTCACCTGGGCTGATTTGGATATAGCCCCTGCTAATGTGGAACCATTTCTTGGGTGATCAGCCAGCTGCCTGGTTGATTTCGTTGGGCCACTTTCTAATGGAAGGGCAGAGCTTTGTTCTTAGTGGAATACTCACTACAGGTATTCATTTGCTTTCGCTGATTACAGTGCCTTTGCAAAATTACCATCCATTAACTTATAAAATGCCCTTTCAAATATCATGGCATTATACTTAGCATTGTTTCTGACCATGGACCTCATCTCAGAGCAAAAGAAATGTGACAATTGGTTGAAGCTCATGAACGCTCTGAAACAGCCAAATCCTGAGTTTATAGCTGTATGGCTTTCTACAGTTTAATATTTCTTACTTCTTAAAATTCTATAAGCTATAAAATGGACCCATTCACTGTTTACTTTAAAAAGATGCTGTAAAAATTAAACAAAAATGTAAACATAATATTTTCCAGTTTTAACTTGCTGCATATGGCTAGCTAGTGTTCCCCACACCATTTATTAAATAGGGAATCCTTTCCCCATTGTTCATTTTTGCCAGGTTTGTCAAAGGTCAGATGGTTGCAGATGTGTGGTATTATTTCTAAGGTATCTGTTCTGTTTCATTGATCTATATGTCTGTTTTAGTAACAGTACCATGCTGTTTTGGTTACTGTAGCCTTGTAGCATAGTTTGAAGTTAGTTAGTATGGTGCCTCCAGCTTTGTTCTTTTGGCTTAGGATTGTCTGGGCTATATGACTTCTTTTTTGGTTCCATATGAAATTTAAAATAGTTTTTTTTCTAATTCTGTGAAGAATGTCAATGGCAGTTTGATGGGAGTAGCATTGAATCTATAAATTACTTTGGACTGAAACTGGACACCTTCCTTACACCTTATACAAAAATTAACTCGAGATGGATTAAAAACTTAAATATAAAACCTAAAACCATAAAAACCCTGGAAGAAAACCTAGGCAATACCATTCAGGAAATAGGCCTGGGCAAAGACTTCATAATGAAAATGCCAAAAGTAATTGCAACAAAAGCCAAAATTGACAAGTGGGATCTAATTAAACTAAAGAGTTTCTGTGCAGCTAAAGAAACTAGCAACAGAGTGAACAGGCAACCTACAGAATGAGAGAAAATTTTTGCAGTCTAATATCCAGAATCTACAAGGAACTTAAACAAATTTACAAAAAAAAAAAAGTCAAAAAATGGCAAAAGGATGTGAACAGCCATTTCTCAAAAAAAAAAGACATTTATGTGATCAACAAATATATGAAGAAAAGCTCATTATCACTGATCATTAGGGAAATGCAAATCAAAACCATAATGAGATACCATCACATGCCAGTCAGAAAGGCGATCATTAAAAAGTCAAGAAATAATAGATGTTGGCAAGGCTGTGGAGAAATAGGAATGCTTTTCACGGTTGTTGTGAATGTAAATTAGTTCAACCATTGTGGAAGACAGTGTGGTGATTCCTCAAGGATCTAGAACCACCATGGCACTTGTATACTTATGTAACAAACCTGCACTTTCTGCGCATGTATCTTGGAACTTAAAATGAAATTTAAAAAAAAATAAAATAAAAATCAATTGTAATATATTATAGTCCATAGTATAATATAGAAAATCATGAATTCATAGAAATATAAATTAATAGATAAAAATTTGATGAGGAAAAAGAAAAACATAATATTTTCCACAATTATTTATGAACTTTAAAGTCAGCAAAAGTGTGTTTTTTTGTAAACTAATTCATGTATATTATTTGCTTATTGTTTGATAAACATATCATTAAGCACTTTACACATATACCTTTCTGCTTATCATAGCATTATTGTCTATGTGAAAATTGACTCAGAGAGTTTAAGAAACTGTGAAATGAGTTACAACTAGTGAACTGTAGCATCAAGTTTTTGACCTAAGCAGTATTTATTTGGACAACTTTTAACACAAATGGTGTATTAGTACATTCTCACACTGCTATAAGTAACTACCTCAGACTAGGTATTCAAAAAGAAAAGAGATTTAATGGACTCACAGTTCCACATGGCTGGGGAAGCATCAGGAAACTTACAATCATGGCAGAAGACACCTTTTCCCAGGGCGGCAGGAGAGAGAATGAGTACCAGCAGGGGATATGCTAGATGCTTATAAAACCAACAGATCTCAAGAGACTCAACCATTACCATGAGAACAGCATGGGAGAAACTGCCCCCTTGATTCAATTCTTTCCACCTGGTCCTGATCTTGACACGTGGGAATTATTACAATTCAAGGTCAGATCTGTGTGGGGACACAGAGCCAAACCATATCGAACCGATTTTACTTTCTGAGCATATCACACAACATGTCACCTTATGAAGGCATTTGTCATCTTCAGAGGAATCAATGTAACAAAGTATAACTGTGAATAAGAAGAATCTCAAATTGTTCTTTGTGTTGTTAAAAAAGAGCAATCGTTTTATAATATTATAAAAATATTGAGAAGTTCACTGTAATAAATAATTGTCATTTACAAAGTCAGTATTATCTAAGTAGCACAAAAATGATATTTAATACCAAACTAGGGACATTTTAATTTTTTTTCCTCAAAGATATACCAATCCTTATGTTTTCACATCTGGAACACTAATATATATTGTTTAACCATTAAAAAGCAATCTGAATGACATCCCACGAATGAGGCATGAGGGAGACATTTCAAGTCATGAGTAAACCCACTGGGACACATATTACATTTCCCTTGGCTCCTTTGATAAGAATGGTTTCAGTGGAATGCGGAGTTAAAACCTATCTATAACAGTTTCAAGGATGACTGAAATGTGAAGATTTGAAAACATGCCGTAATTACAACGACTTAGAAGAGACTGAGATTGCAGGAAGCAGACATTTCAGGGGGAAGCCACAGAAATAAGTGGAGTTAAAGGAGCAATTTTATTTTTAATTCTAAGATGTAACCTTGTTTGTATTCTGATGGAAATAGACAAATAGAGCAGATAGGACAAACTGTTGATACCTGAATAGAAAACACAGAATTTCAGGAGCAGAGTCCTTAAGTGGGTGGAAAAAAAAATGGAATCCAATATAAAAGTGAAGGGTTTTTGGCTCAGATGGGAACATACACATTTCCTTCACAATTAGAAAGGATACAGGAATGAATGCAGATGGATTGGTAGATTTTCTTGATTTAGTAATAGTATAAAGATAAGTATTTTTTTCTTAATGCTTCTATAGTAATGAAGTAAAGGCAAAGTTATTAAATACAGTGATAAGGGAGATTCACTGAAAATTTGAGGAGAAAGAAGATATAAATAGCAAATTCAGAAAATGATGACTGATAAGAGTCATGACTGGGTTTGGGGGTCACAAGTTGAAGGTGAACTCATCAGCATAGTTGTATGTTTTCCTTGAGTCATATTATGCTACTTGGATAAGCAGATAGAAATTTGGTTTAATCATAGTTAAAATATTTCCAGATGTGCTGTAAGAAGTAGAGAAAGGCAAAAACGTTGTGAAGGTATATAAATATTGATTATACTGATGTATCCTGGAATCTAAGTTGTGTAAGGATGGCATGAAGGCATAACGTGCTATGGGCACTTGAAGGTAAAGGGTTGAGGGCTGGAAGTCTTCAGCTTAGTCTGGAATAGCATAACTAAGGTAAGTGGGCTGAAAAAATGGGATATAGAGTTATAAAACTGAGATTCGGGGGACGATACACTCCTGGGCAATCATATAGTTTAGAGGATGGGCACCTGCAGACAAATACAAAAATAGCTGAGAGGGAAACAGCATGGCAGTGAAAGCCAGGGTGCAGAATTAATCTGTGTGAATGCTGAAGCGTTAAGATGTACAGAAGTAGCGCAGAGAAACACTGTTAGTCAAATACTACAACCTTCAGTAAATGAGCAAGAGTGACCAGGTGCTCAGCAGATGATGTCATCAGTATGCAAATAAGCAATGCAATCTGATAAAATGCCTGGCAAAGGAGCAGCAGTTTATGAGGAAGGGGAGATTAGGAAAAGCAAGGAGGAGCAAGGTGAAGGAATGGGTCAAATTAGGCATTACAGTCAGCTGGTGCAAACCATGAGAGGATGTAATGTAAACTTGGTCACCACTTGATATGTAATTATTATTCATCAGTATTTATTCAATTTCTTCTAATGGTGTCTCTGAGGATAAAGGGGAGAATAATGCATCTATTGGCCCCAGTCACTCATTTGTCAGAGATTTGCCTCATGGACAATTAATTCCATAGCATTTGTGGGTGCCTCGTCTCAATGGGAAATTTCCAGGCAGAAGAAAAAAGAAGAGTGCTATGGCATGTGGGTTTCAGATGAAGAGCTGGTGACTTGTGCTTGGACAAATTTCTTCAAACTCCAGAAACTTGACCACTGCAGTAGTGGCTGAAGCTGGAGGAAGTGACCAAAAAAGACAGATGAAATTAAGAGAATCTAAAGTAGCTCTTAAGAGGTGTCTGGTACACACACACACACATACACACACACACACACACACACACACACACACACGTGCACCAAAGCACAATTTTTCTTGAAAAATATTTCCTATTACAAATATGGCTACTATAGATATTGGGATATCTGTAATCATAAACATAAAATAATTTTTATTTAGTAACATCTATACATCTTGTACATATTTATCTTTTTCAGCTTATTAATTACATGCTACCCAACTAAAGATTTATTTCTTATAGTGTTTACACTCTGCAATATAAGACTGGTTTAATGATATGTCATAAAAGATTTTTGGATTAGTTGACAAAACCCTAAAGAGACAGTTTTTGATATGCCATTATCTCACCATCTTACTTTGGAGAAGTGCAATTGTCAATAAAAGAACCTGTCACGTCTATATCAAAGGTGAATGACACATTCACATGTTTTAAAAGGCATAAAATTGGCTTGTGTTATTATTACGTGTGGGTTATTCTCTGTCACTTCAACTCATAAGCATTTAGACTAGGGTTCTCATCTATAACCGACACTCTTCTAAAATAGATCTTCATATTGATCTCACTTTAAAAAATAACCTTATATTCTTATTCCAATATCACCACTTGCTTTATTGAATTAATACATTATATGCTGTAACACATAAGTGGAGAATATGATCTCACTTTAAAAAATAATCTTATATTCTTATTCCAATATCACCATTTGCTCTATTGAATTAATACATTATATGCTGTAACACGTAAATGGAGAATAATTTTGAAAATATGGCTTGGTTTTTAAATAGCATAACAATTCTTGTATTCTGTTACATTTGTTTCAAGGGAACAGCTTCTTCATTTGGTCAAGTGACCCTTCTCACACTATCGATTTTCCTTCATACTGGAGGAAAATCAATACCTTTCCTTATTATTATTTCTACATATTAAGAAATAATATGTATCAAGGCCCAAATTGAACTTTTTAAAGAATAAAAGATAACATGACATTTCAAAAGCATATAACTTTAAACATGTTATCCATCACTGAGAAATGTAACAGGCTAAGTTTTGCTTCATTTTCTCATCACTTTTCTATTCATACTAGCAATGACACAGTTAAAAGTAACAATAAAATCCCTTAAACATTATCACATTATCTATTGTACTAGTGTTATCTTCCTCCTTAAATACTCAAAATGATAACTTGCTGAAAACATAAATATTGTAAGTACCAGTTAAACCCAATTAAATTTATAAAATGAGAATGTATAGCTCAGAAATAATGCCTGAAAAACTCTGCTGACCCCCTCTCCCCACCTATTTATAGACTGAGGCATGTGCCAGCCCAATGGTTATTTTTGGAGAATTACTTTTGGAAAGACAAGAAGTCTGAAATTATATTAAGACAATTAATAAAACTATAGTCAAGTTTATGATAAAGCCCGTTAGGAAAGTAAAAACAAAGATCAAGTCCAAATATCCAGATGCAGGATCTGAGGCACACAAGGTACAAAGAAATGAGTTTTAAGGACAGGGTATGTGTAAAAGCATGGCATATGAGTCAGATTAAGTTAACTAAAAGTGAGGTCCAGGGCAATCACCACTGACAGTGCTAGCCTGGAGAGAATGGTTGAGACAGGACTATGTGAAGTGAGAAGGAGTGAAAAGCACTCTTGGCAATGGGTAATGCAAGACTTCTCTTCAAGGTTCACAGGCTGGGCGTGGTGGCTCACACCTGTAATCCCAGCACTTTGGGAGGACAAGATGGGTGAATCACCTGAGGCCAGGAGTTCAAGACCAGTCTGGCCAACATGGCAAAACCCTGTCTCTAATAAAAGCACAAAAAAAATTATCTGGGTGTGGTGGCATACGCCTGTTATCCCATCTACTCGAGAGGCTGAGGCAGGAGAATCCCTTGAGCCCAGAGGTTGCAGTGCACCAAGATTATGCCATTACACTCCAGCCTGGGCAATAAGAGCAAAACTCGATCTCAAAAAAAAAAAAGAATTCACAATCTGGTTGGAAACATAAACAAAAATAATCTAAAATGTTATTATATAGGAACATAGAAAATGAATTATTAGAATGGGGGATCTAAAAAATGTATTGAAGGTGGTGGGATTTATGTTCTGGTTTTGTATAATGGAAAGTCTGTTTTCTCCCCCTTTTTCTTGCATTTCTTTCCTTTGAGGTAAAATTCACATAAAACAAAATTGATTGTTTAAAGTATAAAACTAATTGGCATTGAGTAAATTCACAACATTGTGCAAATATTACTTCTATCTAGTTCAAGATGTTTTCTTACTTTCTTTTGTGTGTGTGTGGTAAGCACACCTAAAGTCTACTCTCTTCACAAGTTTCCAGAACAATATTATTAACTATTCAGAAAAGTATACAGAACAGTGTTATTGACTAGAGTCTTCATGCTGTACCATAGATCTCTAATTAATCCTATATAACTTCAAGTTTGTACCCTTTGATTTACATCTTTTTATTGCTACTCCCTCTCCTCCCCAGCAATCACCATTTTACTCTGTGTTTTTATGTATTTGACTTAAGATTTTCATACATGAGTGAGATAATACAGTAACTGTCTTTCTGCTTATGTCTTATTTCACATAGTATAATATCCTCCAGGCTCAACAGTGGTGTTGCAAATGTCAGTATCTCCTTTATTAAGACTGAATAGTATTATATCATGTATATATACCATAATTTATGTGTTTATCCATTCATCTACCTGTGAACAGTTAGGTTGTTCTCATATCTTGGCCATTGTGAATAATTCCACAATGAAAAGGGAAATGTAGATATTTCTACAAGATGCTGATTTCACCGACTTTGGGTATGTACCCAAAGAAGGATAGCTGGATCATAGTTATATTTTTAATTTTTTTGAGAAAACTGCACAGAGTTTTTCACAATAGCTGTACCAATTTACATTCCCATGAGCAGTGGACAAGGGTTTCCTTCCCTCCACACCTTTGCTGACACCTCTTGTCACTTGTCATGTCTATTCTAGCCATTTAACAGGTGTAAAGTGATATCTTACTGTGGTTTTGGTTTACCTTTTCCTGATAATTACTGAGGTTGAACACCTTTGCTTTGCATGTGTATGGCTATTTATATGTCTTTCTTGGAAAAATGTCTATTCATATATTTTGTCAATTTTTAAATAGATTTTTTTTCCTTTCAAGTTGTGGGAATTCCTTATGTATTTTGAATATTAACTTCTTATCAGGTATGTAGCTTGCAAATATTCTGTCCCAATCCATAGATTACCTTTTTATAGTGTTATATCCTTTGTTATACAAAAGTTTTTTAATATAATAACCAATGTTCATAGATTGAAAGATTTAATATTTTTAAAATGTCAAATACTACCTAATGCAATATACAGATTGAATGCAATCTCAGTCAAAATTTCAATGGCATTTTTCATAGGACCAGAAAAACATTCTGAAGTTAGATGGAACCATGAAAGACTCAAATAACCAATGTAATCTTGAAAACTAAAACCAGTTTGGGGCATCATATTTTCTGATTTCAAATTACATGACAAAGCCACAATAACCATAACAATATGGTACTGGCATAAAAACAGACACATAGACCAATGGAACACAGTAGAGATCCCAGAAATCAACCCAGCATATATGATCAACTAATTTTGGCAAGGCCACCAAGAAGGTACAATGGGATTAGGATAACTGGAAATTAGTACTCAAAATAATAAAACAGGACTTTCATACAACACACAAAACTCAACTCAAAATAAATCAATGATTTCAACATGAGATTGGAAATAGTAAAATTTGCAAAAAACATGGGGAAAACCTTCTTGATATGGGTCTTAGCAATAATTATTTTGAATATGACATTGAAAGCTCTGGCAGCAAAAGCAAAAATAAGCAAGTGTGACTACATCAAACTAGGAAAGCTTTTAGTAAGGGAAATTGTGTCTCTGACAGAGTGACACACAGAAATAACAGCAGAGAGAAAAGTGAGATTGAAGGATGAGGCAAATATATATCTCAATATGATGAACAAAAATAGCAGACAGAACATGCAGGAGGATAACAAACTGATACAGCTGATGGGTATAGACATGAGAAGGCTGATACAGCTGATGGGCATAGAATTCATGGACACCTCGAAATTCAGGAGGAAAGAAGTGGCCAACTATATGTTTGAATTTTGCAGATAAATAGAGGAAGACACTGACTAATTAATACTGGAACTGAGGAAGAGGCTTCATATTGTATCTTCCCTTTATCATTCATTTGTATTGTCTACAGTGGCCTTTCCCAACTTTTTAATTTCAAAACTAATGTGCTAGATAATCTCCTACAATTTCCTCATGTAACCCTCTCCGTGTATGTGCACATGCACGCGTGTTTGTGTGTTTGTGTGTGTGTGTGTGTGTCTGTGTGTGTGTGTGTGTGGAGAGAGAGAGATAGAGAGAGAGACAGAAAGAGACAGAGAAAAGAAAAGAGGAGGAAGAGACCGGAAGAAAAAGAGAGGAATGGAAAGAGGAAGAGGAGGAAGAGTTATAGGAAGGAGAAGAAGACAGCAATGTTGAAGAAGAGAATGTTAAATGGTTCTGCCACACTGGAAGACGGCTTTGCAGTTTCTTACAGAGCTCACCACTTGATGCAGCATTACTAACTGATTTGAAAGTTTATGTACAGTCTGAATATTTTTATTGCAGCTTTATTCATACTTGCCTTCAGAAGATGAATTAATAAATAAACAGGGGTATACCATAGAATGGCACATAATTGAGAAAACAAATCACCTATCAAAACACAAAGAGACATAGATGAATCTGGAATCCAAAATGTGTAATGTTAAGTGAAGGAAACCATTCTGAAAAGGCTACCTACTGTAGGATTCCAATTATGTGACAATTGGGAAAAGGCAAAACCGTAGAGACAGTGAAAAGATCAGTGGCTTCCAGGGGTTCAGGAATGAGGAGAATTAAATAAGAGAAGTGCAGGGGAAATTTTTGGTAATGAAACTCCTCTGTGTGACACTGTAATGATGGTTCCATGACATTATTCCTTTTTCAAGATCCATAGAGCACTACAACACAAAGCATACATGTGAATGTATGCAAATTAAAACTCACAAGTGTTAAAGAGGTCAGAGCATTAAACTAAGTGTGGGGCTGTGTATGCAGGGCCCTATGAGCATGAGTAAGTATTCCTTTCCATGAAGCCAGCCTACTTGTCAACGTTTCACTTGTCAACGTTTGCCTCTTAGCATTTCACCCTGTGCTTTTGCTGAGTGTAACCAGCCTCTCTAGGCAAACCAGGGTCTTTACGTGTCCTGTGGGGTTGGAGCAGACACTGTACTGCTGTGACCCCTCCTCCATGGGAATGTTTGAGGCTGAAGTGAAGATTGGCCTTTGCATCCAGGACAGGGGGTGGCAGGCAGGGATGTTCAGGAATGAGGCACAGATGGCAGCTGACACAAGGTAACCACGGGGCAGTGAGAGCCATCACCATGAGTATTGCAGCCTGAATGCAAGGAAAGCCCCTGAAATTCAGAAAGCAGGCAGGACTGAGTGAATGTGGAAAGTCACATGAAGCAGATGTCCCCACACTCACAGGGAGACACTGCCTCTCTCCAACATTTCAGCTGTCACGCTTCAGAGCTTCTGTAATTCTGTTCTGAAGCTTTGACACTATAAGCAGCACTTAGCACAGTAAGATTTATGAGATAATTTTTTGAGAATTTTTTGTTTTTTTCCTGTATTACCAAAGGGGTCTGATGGTGACCTACAGATTTTCTTGTGACTCTACTTCACAGATAAACACAAATACAGGCCCACACTTTTAGTCATTAGAGGCTGCCAATGGTCTTTACCTGCACAGCACAGTCCTACCTTCTCTTGACTGAACAGGGTAGATGGAATCCCCAAGACTAAAGCAGCCTGGATTAACCTGCCATGAAGGAAAGCAATACTGAGAACTCGCGAGATACCAGAAGTCCCCTCATACCTATTAGGGGAGAACAAACAGTAAAAGAGAATATTTTTAAGGGTAGCTAGACTTTTCTCAACTAAGAGAGTCTTTGAAATGCACAAAATGGAGCTGCAGAAATGTTCCCTTCAATTGATCATTTTTTCTGAAATGTTCCTTCGGAGCTTATACATTTTGGTACAATAGTTAATCCTTAGGTCACCAGAAGAAACTACAGTTTCTTCTCTCTCATGGAACTCTCCTGGAAACATAAAACAAGGAAACAAATGTAAGTCAATGTCTTTTTTTTCCAGTTTGGGGGAACCTCATTGCTATTAGCGCCCTGGCAGGGGACTCTACCTGCCTTCCCTACATGAAGCTTTTGCCGTCAGATCCAGGAATCAAGAGAGGTGGGTGGTGGGTCCCGGTCAGAATGAGTTCAGAAAGTTGCCCAGGATATGGGGTCAGTGCTGACCTGAAGGCTAAGCTTGCTTGCCTTTGATTATTGTGTCATTTTATCTGTGACAGACAACACAGTCAGCAAAACTAGAAATACGGATGACTTCTGAGTGAAGCCAGTGACCCTCAAATCACAAACCTGCCTGAGACACTGGGAACTTGAACAATGATTCTGCCAGCCCATGGGCCAATAGAAGTTGCAACCTGTCAACAGCTGCAACCTGTGGCACAGAGAAGGACTAATGGAAGCACAAGGGCAGAGGCCTCAGACATCCTCAAAGCACACAAAAGAGCAATAGCAGCAAATCTATGTATTACAATGTGAAGTGTTTTTATTATAATACTCTTGTTCTGCAATTTTAAAATGCCCAGGAAGCCTGAGGTTGGTCTGACCCAGTAGAGAGGGCAGTGAGCACAGAGGGCAGGGACCCCGCTGTGGCAGCTGCACACACCCAGGCTCTCCGGGCTGCTCGTGCTCCTAGGGCTATTTTCAGTTCCAATGTGAAGTCAGCCTAGCTTTAAATGTGGGCAAATATGAGAATGAATTAAACATGAAGAGGCAAAGAGATATATTTAAGAAGAAAGAGGAAGGCTTGAAATGCCTCCAGCTATATTTTTAGAAAATAACAAAATATTAACCACTTTTCAGGATTGTCAGAAGAAGGTGGCTTGAGGATGGGAATAGCTGCCCTCAAGTGAATTTCCATTATTTTCCTTACAATTGCCTTTCTCCATTTTTCCCTGTATAACCTGTACTCTTACTGGGCTTTAGTCAGAATTTGCTGTACATGATACTTTGAGACCTTTGCATGGTAGTGATGTGAAAGCATACAAGCAGCCCCTAGCAGCAGGAAATTCTATGAGGGGAATAGATGCTCCCTCTTGCACAGCAACAGCTTGGCCACGGATGGCTAGCACAGAATAATTCTGCAAGTTCCCGCTTCTATCCTTTGCTCTCTGCATCCTTCAATTGATTCTTCCACAGGCACTTCCAGATTAAGGATTGAGAAACAAAGGAATCACAGGGCTCAAAGAAATCTTAATATCCATTTAGTCTGGAGGTTTGGGGAATGGGAACGGATTTAGTAGGAATGAAGCTGGTGACAGAGCAGCCGAGTTCTAGATCACTCACTGTTGCTTCCATAAACATGCTCTTTCTTTGCTCTTTTATCTATTGGAGTCCCCTATGAGATTTTATTTGAACTACATATTTAACTATGAAAAAAGGTCTAGCTATGAGAAATAACTTGAAAACTTTGGGTATATAATGGCATTTATGATGCATTAGAATCGGTTCTTTTTGCTTTGTGGAAAATGTGTTTTGGAAATTACTGAGTTTATGTGAATGGTGAAAATATACTGTTTAATTTAAAGATGATTGTTTAATACTTTTACACCATTAATGGGAGTGTAAATTAGTTCCAATTCCTCAAGGATCTAGAACCAGAAATACCATTTGACCCAGCAATCCCATTACTAGGTATATACCCAAAGAATTACAATTCACTCTACTAGAAAGACACATGCCCAGGTGTATCTATTACAGCACTATTCACAATAGCAGACTTGATTCCAAGATCTATCATTGATAGACTGCATAAAGAAAATGTGGCACATCTACACCAAGGAATACTATGCAGCCATAAAAAATGAGTTCATATCCCTTTCAGGGACATGAATGAAGCTGGAAGCTATCATTCTCAGCAAACTGACACAGGAACACAAAACCAAACACCACATATTCTCCCTTGTAAGTGGGAGTTCAACAACGAGGACACATGGACACAGGGAGAGAAACATCACACACCAGGGCCTGTCATGGGGTCGGGGCCCAGGGAAGGGAGAGCCTTAGGACAAATACCGAATGCATGTGGGGCTTAAAACCTAGTTGATGGGTTGATAGGTGGAGCAAACCACCACAGCACATGTATACCTATGTAACAAATCTGCATGTTCTGTATTGTATCCCAGAACTTGAAGCAAAATCAAGAAAAAAAAACATAATTGTTTAAAAAAGCTACCTGAATAATTTAAGGATCAGATTGGGTGAGGAAAATCAACCTATTAGCAAGTCATCCCCATGTACATTCTACAAGAAGAAACATAGCGCAATGTGTCTTCCATGTCTAACGGAATATTTAGCAAACAGGACAACTTTGAGCCCTAATTGCCTAATCCTCAGTGCCTCTGAACTTGCAATAGTCCTTGAAAACCCAGCCAAGAAATCTCCTTAATAGGCAGTCCACATGGCTACATCTAGTTTTAAAATTTTATGATTTTTATAACCCATGATACACTCAAGGATTCTTGCCACTTTTATACTACATTTAAGTATAATTGAGTACATAAATATCCATACAATATACTTTTCAGTACTGGCATTCATTGAAACTTAACAGATATCAGTGAGTTTGATGACTCTTTCTAAAGTCATACTACAAGTCCTTGGACTGCCAGGACATAAGCCCTCAAAAATACTATGACAGCTTATTATAAAAATAGATTTAGTGACTTCAATCCTAACCTTTGCCAGTCAAGTTCAGTTTCTTCTAACAGATAGTGTATGATTCCTTCCTAAAGTAACACTTACCCTGCTACAAGGTCATTGATCCACCTGTGTCACCCACGCTGACTCACACTCCCTTCCTGAAGGGATTTGATTCATTGTACTAATTTCACACTCATTCACTCCTTTCTCTGAACAAACAAAAGAGAACGTGACAGTCTCCAGTCACTCTGCCAAGCACCCCTCCCGCTGTTGAGTGTCTCACAGCTCACTGAAGTGTGTAACTCTAGTTACCATGTTGATGCACAGACACTGACCCCTCACCTAATGAAGAGTATTTTTGAAAAAGGAAGTGATTTTTCTCATTCCTATGAATAGTGCTTATTAAAGAAACAATACAAATTCAACATAGCTGTTTAAGTAAGTATCGTGGAAAGATACATCTAAATGCTGTCTAACTACAACTGAACGTTAAGATACAACCTGAATATTTCTACTCCTTCCATAGCATGAAGTTCCGTTTTTTATGTTATTTTTCTGCAACAGAGAAAGAGGCTTCAGAAAGATTAATTTCAAAGAAAACAATTGTTTCTTAGAAGTGTAGACAAATACAGTCAATTTTTTCACTAATTTATGCATGATATGTTATTGTAAAGTAATGGTCTTACTTGAATTTAGGTAGAGCAATATTTTTCTTTTGCTGGGGTCACTTCTCAGGCAATTTCAACATTCTGGAGAGCAGTCTAGATGCAGAAATAGAAAAAATAATAAGTCCTATAAGCATTCAAAATAAGCAATGAAATCTATACACTAAAATGTATCGACTTTTTGAGGAAGACAAGCCTGCTATTTACACTCATGTTACGCACAATTCTCCACACATTCTTGTCAATTTCTAGGAATAACTCAAATCCCTGTAAATCATCTAGAGAGGAAATAAGGTAGTATTTTCCAAATGACTAACGTCACAAGATTAAGTTCTGTAGAACACACTTTGGGGGAATTGACTTTAAAAGAAATGATATTTGGTAATCTGCCCAAAATATCATCTGCCGGTAGATAGCACTTGGATCTAAATTTAGAATGAGCCTCCAAGTTTAAATTTGTGATAATATTTAAAAGCATTCATAGTGAGGAATATTCTATTGATTTAATGACAAGAAGTGATTACTTTTTTATGAGACTTAGCTATTAACTCAGTTTTAAGGGGGGGAGCAAGCTGACCCCTTAAAACATACTGTAATTGAAGACTTGAGCAACCGATTGCTAATTCTAGAGGCTAGATTGATGCTTCTGCCTTTGTCATTTATTTTTTAATGATCCCATTTATGTTACTTGGCCCCTGATGAACTCAACTGTAGTTTTGAAAATACTGTACTACTTTAATAAAATGTTAGACAGGAGATATGTCTATATTTAATAGAGTAGTGGTTATCAGAAGTCCCAGGTGCATGAGTCTGGCTGCCTAAGAGGAATCTGTGTAGCTTATTGAAAATACTAATATATTTCTGACTCAGGAGATGCAGTTCAATTCTGAATCTGAGTCAGATTTACACAGTTGCCTATAAATGTGTGTTTTTAAGATGCTCCCTCAAAATCTGAACTATAGCTAAGTTGAGAACCCTTAAGTAGAATAAGGTTTGTGAGATGTGCTAGGAATAATTCTTGGATAGTGTGATGGTTAATACTCAGTATCAACTTGATTGGATTGACGGTTGCAAAGTGCTGATCCTGGGTGTGTCTGTGAGGGTGTTGCCAAAGGAAATTAACATTTGAGTCAGTGGGCTGGGAAAGGCAGACCTACCCTTAATCTGGGTGGGCACCATCCAATCAGCTGCTAGCGGTGCCAGGATATAGATCAGGCAGAAAACAAAGAAAAGACTAGACTGGCTTAGCCTTCCAGCCTACATCTTTCTCACGTGCTGGATGCTTCCTGCCCTTGAACCTCAAACTCCAAGTTCTTCAGCTTTGGAACTTGGACTGGCTCCCTTGCTCCTCAGTTTGCAGATGGCCTATTGTGGGACCTTGTGATTGTGTGAGTTAATACTACTTAATAAATTCCCCTGTATATATGTAAAGGAAGATTATATATATATATATATATACACACACATACATACACATATGGCCCCCAGATTCTTGGCCTTGAAATGTCCCTCGGCTGTGGACTGGGCTTATGGCAATTGTAGATTTCACTTCTGTGATGAGATTCTAACAGGTGATAAAGGTGAAGGGCTTTTGTAGCTGTCGTCTTCCAAATCAGTCAAAATTTAAGTTAATCAGTTTGAAGGAGACTATACTATGTGGCCAGACTTGATCCAATAGGAATTCCTACAAATGGTCAGAGGTTCAAGCTGGGACAGATCCTCCTACGCTTTTGGAAGAAGGAAGCTGCCCTGTGAAGATGGCTGCACGTCCAAGTCCTCCAGAAGGCAGCCATTAGGAACCCAGAGCAGCCCTTGGCCAGCCCACAGCAAGGAAGTGGGGATCTCAGTCCTAGAAACACGAAGAACCAGATCCTGCCACCAACCTAAACAAGCTTGGTAGAATCCCCGAGTCCGAGATGAGAACACAGTCTGGCTGACACCATGATTGTGAGGCTATGCATGGAATCAATCCGGATATGTCACACCTGCACTTCTGACTAGGCAAACCATGAGGAAACAAAGGAGTGCTATTTTAAACAACTAACTTTGCTGCATATTTTTATGCAGCAATAGATAACCAATACATGAGATAAGTCTTATGCCTCACTCTGTTGTTACCACATCCTCACATATGCCATGCATGTGATTCCAGGTTTTTAAAAAATTTATATGATAAAGTATTCAGAATTAGATATTGTGTCAAAATAATGTTAATTGCACTGGAATCATTATTATATCTTTAAGTTTGTCCACAGGTTATTTCCTTAGTTATTTTACATGAAATAATTTTAGCCTAATCTGATTTCTTCCATTTATTTATTATTTTCTATAGATGTATTTGATGAGTTTTTATTTATGAAATAAGAAATATATACATCAAGCCTCTTGAATTAAAAAAAAAATGTAATCTTGTTCCACAGGACCAATGTTGAGGTGTGAAAGTAGGAACATTGCTTAAAAGAACAACATGCTATCCTCACTGAGGCTGGCCCACTCCTGATCTCTATAGCCACAGAGGTGAACGGACATTAGTTCTAGAATAGAATGTCCAACGTCATCACTCTTACAGCCCCAGGTGCAAATACGAAGAGCAAAAAGGAAAGGAAGCTCAATGGTTAGATGAGGCTTCTGTTCACATATCTACCACCCCCAACTCCACAATTGCCCATTTATTTTTACTGCACTATTAATTAATTTAGAGATAGGGTCTCACTCTGTCATCCAGACTGGAGTACAGTGGTGCAGCACTCAGTGCATAACTCACTGCAGCCTCTAACTCTTGGGCTCCAGTGATCCTCCTGGCTCAACCTCCCAAGTAGCTGGGATTACAAGTGCAAGCCACCGCACCCAGCTCCTAGTTGGGACCTCTGCAGAGGCTTTAATGTAACACTATGAAGGAAATGAAGAAGCCAAATGAAAACCACAAACCAAAACACAGGCAGTCCAAATAAGAGTTCACAACAGATAATGAAGTAAATAAAAATCTAAAAATGGTAGATCAACCATTGTATGACTTAACAAGGAAATAGAAGTAAGGAGAAATTTTAAGCTTCTATCCAACCAGAATATGTGAGGAAAATATGAAATCCCAGGGCTCTCGCCATGTGGTCCTTCCCAGTTCTCAGCTCCCTAAGGGTGGGTCATCTTCTCTCTGCCTTAATAAGTCTTTAAATGTTTTAGTCTATGTGGTGTCCAAGATATTAAGCTGCATTTAAGTGGGAGGAAGAGGCAGAACAGCTTTACTCCAGTTTTCTCAGAGGCAGAAATTGGACTTCATTTTTGACTTAGGAATTTAACTGGAAAATTTAAGTGTGAATTTTAAGAGTATACATGTGAGTTTTAAAAATACATTCTTGATGTCAGTTATTCAGTGTGTCTTTTTTTTTTTTTTTTTTT
>PVKP010011704.1:0-50648 GCA_004027715.1 Plecturocebus donacophilus | reverse complement strand
GTATTACGCTGCTTGGTTAAAACACTATCTCAAGTTGTAGATCTCTCCAAAGAGAAGGAAGGATGGAGGAGGGAGGGAGGAAAGGAGAGAAGAAAGGAGGGAGGGAGAGAGGAAAGGAAGAAGGGAGGGAGGGAGGGAGGGAGGAAGGAGGGAGAAGAGAAGGAAAAAGAAACAAAGAAAGGATAGAGGGTGGGAAGGAAGGAAAGGAGGGAAGAAAGGGTGGAGGGAAGGAAGGAAGGAAGGAAAGGAGGCATGGGTTGAGCTAGGTCTGGATCCAACCCATTAAAGCTTGATGACAATTTCAAATTACTAATGTATGGTGATTTGAGGGAGAATAAAGAGACAACCAAAAATGTCTGAGTAAGACCCTGACAAGAAGAGGACAAATGTATCACCCACCTTTGGTCTTGATGGCTGTTTCAATGTTCAAAGCATCCCGCTCAGCATCAAAGTTGGTGTAGGCTTTGACTGACCCATATGCACTTGGAGGTGTAGAGTGCTGAGGTTAAAAGACAAACATACTCAAATGACACACACTTAAAATCCTCTTGTTGAAACAACAATTCTTAATATGTTTTCCTACTGTTTCTTTCCACAATTCAAATCATTCTCACACTAGGTAACTAGGTAGGTATTAACACACGATCCCATTTCAGACAAGCAATTTCATTTTTTCTATTAAGAATTCTTCTCAGCTAGTTTAGAATATGCTATCTCAATTTCAACTTTTCATCTTACTTTCGGTGAGAGTTCAAAAGTAGACCATGCAAAGCTGGGAACTGAAGCCAACATTTATTCAGGAAGGCTCTGAAGACCTTTAAACTGGGCTGGCAACAATTTGAAATAAGCTGAAAATGTGGAAATGCCTGAATGACAAGGGTGTTCAGCCAAGTTTCTACAACAGGCACATGCATTTCTACTGGGCCATTGTTGCTGAGCTAACAGTTCAGAAACGTTGAGGGAAATAGCTCCTCCCACCTCTTTACTTTGGCCACCACCAGGTCACCTTGCTCTGACCAGGCGGCCCACATCCTCCTTGTGTCTTTTCCCTTCTCTGTATCCTTCCCTCTGCCTTTGTTAACACCATCCCTTCTGCCTACACCCTCCACTCTTCCTAAGATTTCTTACTGCCTTTTAAACCACAGCCTCTTCCTTTCTAAAGCTTTTCTTTTGCTAGGCAGGGTCTCGCTCTGTTGCCTATGCTGGAGTGCAGTCATGATCATGACTCACTGCAGCCTCAGCCTCCTGGGCTCAGGTGATCCTCTCACATCAGCATCCCCAGCAGCTGGGATTACAGGCACCCGCCACCACACTCAGGTAATTTTTTTGTATGTTTTTGTAGAGACAGGATTTCACCATGTTGCCCAAGCTGGTCTTGAACTCCGGGCTCCAGTGATCCTCCCATCTTGGCCTCCCAGAGTGCTGGGAATACAGGTGTGAGCCATCACGCCCGGCCTTTCAAAGTTCATCCTTCCTGATGTGACAGACGGACAACACGTGCTTCTGCATCGGTTCTCCTTTCAAGGTATTAACTTCCCTCCTTCTCTGAAATGCTCTTATAGTTTTCCCTCTCCCTGCTACCCAGTCCCAAAGCAAAGGGCAGACAAAGAGGATGGACAATGTGGTTGTGGTTGGCTGATGGCTGGTGGAGGAAGCATCACTGCCCACCCTCAACGTCAAGGCTCCCACCCTGCAACCCACCCCCAGCCCCCCAGCACATAAGGCCCATATAATGTGATGACTTGGCCTTGGTGCAGAGTTCTGGGAAAAGTGAAAAAGACCAAGATGCCTTGAGTTACTTCTCCACCCACAGGCATCACACTATAAGCCACCCAGCACCTGCGCCATTCCATTTTATTAGCACTGAGACTGTACAAGTGAGCAACTAAGAGGCCTTCCTCCTAGATGTCTCCCCAGACATGTCAGAAATCTAAGTTCAGTATTTGACAGATGTTTCCAAATGCACTTGTGAGGACTATATTGGCCAAATATTAAATCCAGTTAATATTTATAACTCTGAAATGCAATGTATTATCAAAGTCTGTTCCATCTAATTTCATCACTTAAACTTTCCAGTGAGATGAATTTGATGACGTGGAGCACACATTCAGGAAAAGAGCAAAGTGCTATTCTGAACTACTCAGTGTGTTTGCTATGGTAGCTACAATATGTGAATGAAATCTAAGAAAGAACATTTTTCCATTTATTAAGAGTGCCATCAGTTATTTACAAGGCAGGCAGTCAGCCACTGAGCCATATTATGTATGACTGCATCTACCAGGAGGTATGTTGTCTTGTTCCAAGAACAACGGTGAGTCGGGAACAGTTCTGTGTAATTTTATAGTGTCTCTGGAAATGAAATTAAAAAGACAACTGAACCTATTACCTATAAAATCCACTTGTCTAAAATCAAATTAGTGAAGCAAAGTTGAGTTATCTCTTCTTTCCTTAAACTACTGGGGAACATGTGACATTTTCTGTTTCTGCCTCATCTCTCCACACACAGAAATATACTAAAGCAGAGTAACTTCAGAGGCTAAACAAAAAGCCCTCTTACAAAACCTATTAGCAAAAACAATCTAAGTCCATTAGAGAAACAAATTATTTAACACCTGAATTTGTCTGACCTCAACATGCAGTTTGTATTGTTGCCAAAAACAGCATGCACACATTTCAAGAAGAAAAAGATTTTTTTTTGAGGCAGAGTCTCGCTTGGTCACCTAGGCTGCAGTGCAGTGGCACAATCTCAGCCCAGTGCAACCTCTGCTTCCCTGGTTCAAGCAATTTTCCTACCTCAGCCTCCTGAGTAGCTGGGACTACACAGGTGCCCACCACCATGCCCAACTAATTTTTTGTATTTTTAGTAGAGATGGAGGTTCATGATGTTAGCCAGGATGGTCTCCATCTCCTGACCTCGTGATCTCCCCATAGGTGTGTACCCCATAGCCATTGTACCAGCAGTAAAAGGTTTTTAAAAAACTCTGTAGGCTTTATACTCCATACAACCTGCACTTGCATAGGCTCCATTAGTTTGAACATTCTGATGGCAAGTGCCATGCACAATACAGAAGGTCTCACACCACATGACCCAAGTCACTGTCAACCCTCTGTTGAGTGATTCATTGCATTTTAATTTCAATCAAAGCATATTTTGAAAGATCTGTAGGATAAGGCTACAAATCAATATCATGCTGAGTTTGTGTAAAAGCCATGTCTGCCAAGATGACCCAGAAGATGTATAGTATCATTAGTTATTTTACAAATTCATAATTTATATTCCACTTAATTCTAAAAGTATTTGAAATAATTTTAACTTCACATATAGCTTAAAATTTGTAATTATATATATAAAAAGAAACAAATGCATCAGAATTTCTAGGTTCACAGATTTCCTATGAAAGAAAATTAAATTTAGGCCAGGCGCAGTGGCTCACACCTGTAATTCCAGGACTTTTGGAGGCTGAGGAGGGCAGATCACAAGGTCAGGAGATCAAGACCATCCTGGCTATACGGTGAAACCCCATCTCTACTAAAAATACAAAAAATTAGCCAGACGTGGTGGTGGGTTCCTGTAGTCCCAGCTACTCAGGAGGCTGAGGCAGGAGAATCACTTGAACCAGGGAAGCAGAGGTTGCAGTGAGCCGAGATCATGCCACTGCACTCCAGCCTGGGCGAAGAGCGAGACTCCGTCTTAAAAATAAAAAAAAATAAATTAAAATAAAGAAAATTGACTTTTAATTCTGAGCTCCCTAATAGCCAAACCTAAAAAGGAAACAGATGAATTATAACAATTTCATTATATTCTTGGTTTCTTAAAAGAAGTATCCCAGCTTTTTTGAAGAAAATCTTTTCCAGGTGCTAAATTTTTAAAAATATAGGTCCCCATCTGGAATAACATCCTGGACACTGTAAGAAATCCAAAAGATGCAGAATTATTTTCGACATGACTGTAACTTAATGCCAACCAGTAATAAAATCCCAGGGCATGACACTAAAAGTCATGTATCATCATAACAATTATTACCAACGACATGCTAGGTATGGCAGAATAAAACTCCAGGCATTCCAGTGTCACTAATGCTGTCCAGTTTTAATGTGATGTCAAGAAAAGTTTCCAGTGCCATGATATTTCCTTCAAATTGAACTACTAGGAACAGCTGAAGTATTGATAAAGAGGAGGAACCAAATGATGACTGTCTGAATTGTCCCCATCTTCCTTAGATGTACAAAAAAAGAGAGTAACGTGGTTATCCATCGAGATGTCCGATTTGCAAAAACTGCATAAAGTGAAAGTGATATACTTACATCACCCTCCAAGCTGAGCTTGCACAGGATTTCGTGAACAGTAGACATTTTGAAAGAAGCTGGAAAAAAAGAAGAACAAAAAGTCCTGAGGCTTTCCTTTACCCTGAAGCACAGTGATTCAATACGCTAATTTCTACTCCTTAGATAATTTCATCTGAGAATATTAGAGTAATTTTTGCAAATAGATGCAATTCCCATGTTATGATTGAAAAATCTAAAGCTCAGAGATGGTCTGCCTCGGGTTGGGATGGACTATTGAACCAGTAGGTCTTTCTCTTCCTCTGTGTGAATACAACCTGGGAGACTGATCTGTGAACACAAAAACAAAATGTTCCCCAAGGCTAATGCAAGCTGTTCAGACAGGACAAAACTGAGTCTTCTACTTCTCATAAAAAGTGATGAGCTTGCCAAAGCAGCCACTACTTCTGTATTTCTCACAAGTAATTAAACATATTGAGACGGACCTGAGAGCTACAATGTGAACTAAAATTAGCTGCATTTTCGTGTTGCCCTAATTCTTAATTGGAATCTTTATTATTATCCATAATTACTTTCTTAGTCCAATGACGACTGGAAGATACTAAACTATTTATGAGAGAGACGATGGACAGACTTTCTGACCTTAACTCATTCCATAAAGGACTGAATCTGTTTTATTTAAGATTCGAAATGGCTGAAATGAAGTCATCTTCTTCCAGTTAATATACTTAATGGGGAAGCAAAACAATAGCCTGATGAATTGGCTTTCCAGCTTTGCATTCTTACAGTTCTTGGAACTGATACACCTAATCCCTGCCAAAAAGGAGTGCTCAACTGTCGGTAAATTTATCTCAACTGAGACAAGACAGGTCATCAACATAATCACCCCCAAAAGAAAGAAAACAGCGTAGAGCCGCATCCTGAAATAGACAGGAATGACATTTAAACTGCAGCACTCCTGCTTTGGTATTTTTTTGCTTACTATTCTTTGATCAAGGAAACTGCACACATGCAAATTCAGCTTTCTCTTCTCTTCAGTTTGCTTAGTCTAAATATTTTCATAAAACTGGTTTGGAGAGAGTATTTGACATACACATTTGCTAACTTACAGGAACATTTTGGACTAAGCAGATCCCAGGCCTGATGTGGGGAGGGAGGTGGGAAAATGTAAGAGGAGAGGATTCGCCTTTAGTTGTGGTGAAGGATACATTTTTGCAAGATTCTCCTAGGCCACTCCTCTCTTCTTAATGCTCACAGAAGCTTTTTACACACAGTAAAAAGTCAGCCAGTCAAAGATTTTCTGCTTCTCCCACACTCACAACTCTCAGACAGCTTCCCCACCCCAATAATGTCCCACCGATGGGGTATAATTCTGGTTTGTAAAAAGCATTACTGGGCCAAGCACAGTGGCTCACGCCTGTAATCCCAGCACTTTGGGAGGCTAAGAGGGCAGGTCACAAGGTCAAGAGCTCGAGACCAGCCTGCCAACATGGTGAAATCCCATTTCTACTAAGCATACAAAAATTAGCCGGGCATGGTGCCATGTGCCTCTAATCCCAGCTACTCAGGAGGCTGAGGCAGGAGAATTGCTTCAACATAGGAGGCAGAGGTTGCAATGAGTCAAGATCATGCCACTACACGCCTGTCTGGGCGACAGAGGAAGACTGTCTCGAGGAAAATAAAAAAAGCATTGCTCTAGAAATAAACTCTGGTACATTCAGACATGCAATATTGTTCAGCACTGAAAAGAAATGAGCTGTCAAGCCATGAAAAGACACAGAGGAACCTAAAATACACGTTGCTAAATGAAAGAAGCCAACTGAAAAGTTAACATACTGTATGGTTCCAACTTCATACCATTCTGGAAAAGGCAAAATGATGGGGACAGCAAAAAGATCAGGGTTCGGGGAGGAGGAAATTAATACGTAGAGCACAGAGGATTACTTAGGCAGTGAAATGATTCTATGTGATACTGTAATGGTGAATGCACGCCATACATTTGTCAAAATCCATGTACAACACTAACAGTGAATGCTAATATAAACTATAGACTTTGAGTATGTAGGTTCATCAGTTCTAACAAATGTACCACCCTGGTGCAGGATGTCGATAGTGGGGAGGCTGGGCGTGTGTGGGAACAGAAGAACATGGGTGTTCTTTTTATTTTCCATTCAACTTTGCCATAAACCTAAACCAGGTATCCTAAAAAATGAAGACAATTCTAAAAAGTCTTGCTCTGTAGCAGAACCATCCAATACAGTGACCACCAGCCTCACGTGGCTACAAAGCATCTGATAAATGGTCAGTTCAAACTGAGATGTGCTATAAGTGTAAAGGACATACTGAATTTTGAAGGCTTAGTATGAAAATGTATTTAAAAATCTCTCATTAGTAATTCTTTGGGCCAGACACAGTGTCTCACGCCTATAATCCCAGCACTTTGGGAGGCCAAAGTGGGCAGATCACGTGAGGTCAGGAGTTTGAGACCAGCCTAACCAACATGGTGAAACCCCATCTCTACTAAAAATACAAAAGTAGCCGAAGGTGGTGGTACATGCCTGTAATCCCAGCTACCCAGGAGGCTGAGGTAGGAAAACTGCTTGAACCTGGGAGGCAGAGGTTGTGGTAAGCCGAGATCATACCTCTGCACTCCAGCCTGGGCAACAAGAGCAAAACTCCATCTCAAATAAATAAATAAATAAATAATTTCTTTTTTGGTAAAGGCAGTGCTGGTCTTGCTTTGTTGCACAGGCTGGTCTCAAACTCCTAGACTCAAGTGACCCAAGCGCTGAGAATATAGGCATAAACCACTGCCTCCAGCCCAATAATTTATATATTGATCATATATTACAACTATGACATATTGAATATATCTTATTTCCATTTAATTTAACCCATCTATTTTGCCTTTCTTAATGTGGCTACTAGAAAATTTTCAGTATATGCAGCTCACATTCTACTTCTATTGGGCAGTACTGGTCTAGAGGATCCCAGAGAGCCATAACCTAATCTTAATCCCAAAACCTTTGTAACAGTCACAAATTTGAGTCTTCATGCTTTTTTTTTTTTTTCTTTTCTTCCTTAATATTCCAGTAGAGACAAGGTCCTACTATGTTGCCCAGGCTGGTCTTGAATTCCAGAGCTGAAGTAATCCTTCCACCTTAGCCTGCCAAAGCATTGGGATTACAGAGGTGAGCCACCATGCCTGGCTTTTTTGTTTTTTTTCTTTTTTTTTGAGACAGGGTTTCTCTGTTGCCCAGGCTGGAGTGCAATAGTGCAATCATAGCTCACTGCAGCCTTGATCTTCAGGGCTCAATAGATCCTCCTGCCTTAGCCTCCCAAGTAGCTGGGACTACAGGTATGTGCCACTACACCTGGCTTTTTTTTTTTTTTTTTTCCAGTAGAGATGATCTCTCATTAAGTTACCCAGGTTGACAGTCTTCTTGACAGAGAAGAAATCTCCAGCTTCAACGTGGACCAAAAAACATTGTAGAGGGTCTCATCAGTATCACTCAGCCTCAGAATTACCAAACCAGAGGTGAAATTCCTAGGATGGATATCAAACCATCTACACCCTGGACTTAACTATCACCCCTGGACTCAGTCAGAATTGGACCAGGACTGCAGTAGGGGATAAATTGCTGTCATCTGCCGTGCAAAGTTCTAGTCTCTATCATAAACAGGCAAGAAATAAAAATGTAAAACAACAGCAAAAACAAGGGACCAGCAAGTCAGAGTTGCAAAACAGAGTTGTTTCCACTTAGAGGGTATAGCTTAAATTCTACTTGTTTATTAAATCAGGTACCTCACATCGGTTCTGATGTTCAGAAAATTTCAACTAGAGGCATGCTGACTTTTCATTGTGTTGTTCTTTCAAGTTGTCTTTCAAGCTCTGAGCACTGGCTTTATAGACTGCTGCCTAACTGTGTCCCATACGGGACTCCCCAGTACTGTGCAGATCAAAGACAATCTGATAGGCGTCTTTACATTCTCCATTCATTTTAATTCTTCTCCCACAGCCACAACACCTTGAGGAGACTGTTAAAAGCCCAACAAATCTTCCTTCCTATTTCACCATTCATAACTGTCCTGCTCTTTCATCAAATCAGTCCTGCATGCCACCATCAACTAAATCTCTCTAATCTTGTCAAAAATCATTCGAAATCACTCCTCTGTGGCTTCCTCTTACTCCGGCAGAGCCCAGCCTTCAAAGATGAGCATCAGAATCCAGTCTCAGTTCCTTCTGTTTACTCCCCAGCTAATGTAGACTAGGGCCAAAGTGTGACTTGCCTCTCTGCAGTCACCACTACTTTAGCATCTGCTCCAACAGGGTCACTACGACCCCTATTGCACAGAACTCTCTCTTGTCTTTCAGTGCCAGGGCACTTTTTGATACCACTTCATTCATCCGTTTGGCAGAATGTTTTTAAGTGCCCTACATGTGCCAAGTATTCAAATGGTGAAAGCATCAGTACAATTCAAAGCAGCAGGGAGTATATGGTTGACCTCATCTTCCCTACATAGTCCCAGGCACCCTACAGATTTAACAGTATCATAGCTGGGTATGGTGGCTCACGCCTGTAATCCCAGCACTTTGGGAGGCCAAGGCCAGAAGATTGAGGACATCCTGGTCAACATGGAGAAACCCAGTCTCTACTAAAAATACAAAAATTAGGTGAGCATGGTGGTGCATGCCTGTAGACCCAGCTACTTGGGAGGCTGAGGCAGAAAAATCACTTGAACCTGAGAGGTGGAGGTTGCAGTGAGCTGAGATGGCACCACTGCACTCCTGCCTCGTGACAGAGCAAGACTCTGTCTCAAAAAAAAAAAAAAAAAAAGAGTATTTACAAAATGTAGGTGCTAAGCTGGGCACAGTGGCTCACACCTTTAATCCTAGCACTCTGGGAGGCTGAGGTCAGGGGATCAAGACCATCCTGGCTAACACCATGAAACCCCATCTCTACAGAAAATACAAAAAAAAAAAAAAAAAAAAAAAAAAAAAAAAAAAAAAAAAAAAAAAAAAAAAAAAAAAAAAAAAAAAAAAAAAAAAAAAAAAAAAAAAAAAAAAAAAAAAAAAAAAAAAGTAGGTGCTAAATCAACTTGAAAACAATGAGTTGCTATTTTGTATAAGATTCCTATTTATATTATTTATAATCATCCTGCAGAAAAAAAACCACAAATGTCACAACCACAAAGTCACACTTACCACAAAGCAGTATCTATGAAATTTGACATTACCCCATATAGGTGCCTTTTGTATCCACATAAATATTTCCAACTTCATTTGAGTTAAACAGCAAACATTTTCACCCCAGAAATAAAATACGGACTCTTTCCTCCCATGCTGATAGCATTCCGAAAACATGGTGAACATTCCTTAAACCCACTGGGCTTTCTATAAGAAATGTGGCAAGCACCAACCCCACAAAATGGCACAATATCAGAAGGGCAAGGACTCCCTGTATGCGCAGGGAAAGCGGTGTTATGACAAGCAGCAGAGTGACTATGGCGGCAGCCTAAGCCAATTTTCTGGAAAATGGCTAAAACTGCAAAAGAGACTGTGCTGAGGCTTGAGTGTGCTGAGCCCAACTGCAGATCTAAGAAAATGCTGGCTGTTAAGACATGAAAACATTTTCAACTGGGAGGAGATAACAAAAGAAAGGGCCAAGAGATCCAGTTCTAAGTGTCATCTTTTGTTTTATGATGAGGACAGTAAAATCTTGAGGTTATGTCCAAAAAGCAAACAAAAAGAAATAAAAGATAGTGCTTTCTTCCTCACTCCATCAAATCCCCTAGCAATGCAAAGTCATTTTGTATATGATCGATTATTCGCTACAAGGAACAACAGTTGGCTTTGCGGTTCATCATTTGTTAAAACCTTAGTTTAATATAGTACCTTTCACTAATGGGAATTTGTCAGTGTGCTACTATCCTTGAAAGCAGGAAAAGAAAGTCTTGGCAGTGCTACTGTGGGTTACACACACCGGTAATTCTCTAAGATTAACCAACGAACCCGTAACAAGCATACGCTGGGCCTGCACTTTATTAAAGGATATAAAAGACACTTATAAAACTGAAATGCAGACTCCTGCCCTGCAGGACCTTTGAGCTCTCTTCCCTTCATTCCTCTGTGACACACTGACAGTCTAGCCCCGGGTCACCCAGTGAATGAGTAGCTGAGGCAGGGCCAAAACCCAGATCCCCAGTCTCCTGGGCCAATGCCCTTTCAACCTCACCACAATGGTTCTTCATTCCAAGAGATTAAGACACAGAGAGAAAGATGATAGTCATCAGAGCAGGATTAGTTAAGGGCTTAACAAGAAGGTGCTGACTGCCTAGGCTGAGAAGGGTGAATCACCGTGCAGGAGCTCCAGCCAAGAAGCAAGAGGGCAGGCCTGAGGAGAGGGAAAGAGGAATAACGCCACAGGGTGGCAGGAGAACAAGAGCACAGGCTTGAAAATGAGCCACGTCCAGTGGGGAATATAAGTCTCTGAATCCTGCAAAGTTAAGCTTCCCTATGGAAATACCGAGGAACCTATGAGCCAAAGCAATTGGGACTCGGTACTCATATTTATTCCCCAGAACATCTGCTCTGGAGGCATAATTTCTTATCTTTTTTATTGTTTATTTTTTGAGATGGATGGAGTTATCCAGGCTGGAGTACAATGGCATGATCTCGATTCACTGCAACCTCTCCCTCCTGGGTTCAAGCAATTCTCTTGCTTCAGCCTCCTGAGTAGCTGGTATTACAGGCACGCATCATGACGGCTGGCTACTTCTGGTATTTTTAGTAGAAATGGGGTTTCACCATGTTGATCAGGCTGGTCTCAAACTCCTGACCTCATGATCCGCCCACGTTGGCCTACCAAAGTGCTGGGATTACAGGCACGAGCCACCACGACCAGCCTCTGGAGGCAGAATTTCCTTACTGAAAACAGCTACTCTGACTTTAGCGTACCTATTGTTTTGAATGAAAATAAAAAATGAAATCTACATGCTGTATGAGACAATTCCACCTCTACTCACTCATCACCGTGTAAAATGCAGAAATCCATTAAAAACAGAACTACCACTCCTTTTCTGGCAGACTTCTCTAAAGAACATGAAAATGGCAGTTTGCACCACTCCTTCCAACACTTCAACCTCACCCAGCTGGCCGACTGGTTTCAACTCGCAAACAAGAAAAAAAAAATCAGCAAATTAAATTTGTTGATAAGTACATCTACACATCAGTGCCTTTCATTCCCAGGGAAGGCTGGGTCCTAGACAACATCATTAAAATCACCCTTTATCAGAGAAAGTTTTTCTGTTTAAGAAAATAAACTAGAGGTACGGGGAGTCTTACTGAAAGAGCCACACCCACTTCAAACTGGTTTAAAATCATTCTCCACTTGGGTAGGAAAATAGGTCACTTGGCCCCACCCTAATGAAAAGAACAGTTTCTTCTGCCTTGAAAAGACTTACAAATGAGACTGTGAATGCCTGGCTAGAAAAGCTCCCAGTGCAAGGCTGATCATTAATGAAATCCGTGCAGTTATTGAGAAACAAGTCATTTACATTTAACAGAAAAACTCTATTAAAGATATTTAACTTGGTGCCAAAGTCACTGCCATTACTTTTAATGGCACGGACCACAACTATTTTTGCACCAACCTAATAATTTAAGGGTTTATAGATTTTACGGTATTTTATTGCTTCACTCCAAAAGTGCAGTTCCAAACAAAAAAAAAAAAGACAAGTGAAGCAGTTTTAACTGCACTCTCAAAAAAAAAAAGTTTACAAAAAGGTTAAAACAAACGAAAACTTAAAAGTCAACACTTCGAATAGTAAATACATGTTCTACTGAACTGAATTAAGAACCAGCCCCAGAAAGCCCAAATGGTTATTTGAACAAAAACAGGCTGCAACAGGGCTGGTCTGCACAGGCAAATCTGAGTCTGACATCCAGTAGTTTCGTGGACACACCCACTTCACAGTTTAAACGTGGACTGTTGATCTGTTACCACAAAACAGCTTCTTAGCAACCATGATGAATCAGTCAGGGACTAGATGATTCAAATGAAGATTTTAAAGCAAAAATGGGTGAGGATGGCAGTGTGGAGAGTTGGGTTTCCCCGCCAAAGCTCTTACTGTCCACAGTCCTGGACACACAGTCTACAGGCCACACTGGAATTTTAAACTAAAAAGAAAAAAAAAAAAAGCATGTACTGATGTGCTGGGTGGGGAGGGGGGTTCCCACTGTACTCCAGCCTCCACCCACCTAATGCATCTTTATTTAACAGGACCTTTTTGAAAGCACATACTCTACTCCTTGGTTTTATGGTCTTGATTAATGACAGAGTCACCGGGCCAACTCATTGCCCAGAATTCCTGGAATTCAGCCCACTGGCCTTGATCAGACTGAGCAGGAGGGACACATAGCACTTGCTCTAGCTTGTCTCTATGGTCTGATCTGAATCAATATTTGTTTGCTCCCTACTGACTCGCTACAGCTTCATGCTCTCACAGCCTCTCTCTGCTGGTCTCCTGATCTGGGGTTGGAGTGGGTGGAAAGAGACCGGCAGGAAGAATGATGTCACTTGGCATGAAGCGCTTTCAGGGTTGGGAAATCCAGGCCTTTCAGTCTACAACTCAATTTCTGTGTTTCATGGCCCACATATTATACTTTCAACAGGGCCTGGCCACCTACAGAAAAAAATCTGAAATCAGCATCCAAGATCTTCCATACTGTGGACTCACCAACCTTTCCTTAAATACCCTCTACACACACACACACACACACCACACAGACACAGACATACACATACACATATACACTCATCCTGCACAAAAGAGTTAACTGGACTGTTAACTCTTCCCCAAACACGCTCAGCACTTTCTAAGTTCCCTCCACCAGGAACCTCAATCTTAATTAGCTGACATCTGAATGAGCCCTTAGATACAGGAAATGGTAAATGTCGCCTTTCTCACACACCCCTCTTTGCCCTGTGCTTCTGCAGCTTTTTGTGTGTCTGTGCAACATTAGAGTTGTGTGTGTAAAGTCTGTCGTCCATATTATCTGCCCACGGGGTTTCCGACCTACCCCTTCCTGTTTCTTCCTAGGTCTCAGCACAGTTGTCTGGCACAGGATAGGCATTCAATTTCATCTTGGGATGTTTTACACACAATGGGTCTTTCTATAATACATCTTTTTTTCTTCTTTTTCAACACACTATCCTTCCTCAATTTTCTTTCTCCTCCTCAGACTGGACATTTCAAATCCAGTTCCTGCTCCACACATTCAGAGCTGGAGGCTTAAATCGCCAACTTCTTCAACTCTTAGCAAAGCCCAGCAGATCACTTCTGGGCAGCCTCTTATCAATATACAGCCATGGCCCCCACCTCTGCACTGTCAGGGCCGCTTGGGTCCTAGTTCTGTCCAGAGGACAACATGGGACTGTAACCTACAACGCCTGGCAAAAAGACAGTAAAAAGGCAGGATATATGAGCAGCCTTAGGACTCTGATTTCCTCTGAACTGAGGGTGTGCAGCTTGGGTGTGGGAGGAAGACAAAGGGCATGGACAAAGGGCTCCAAGTCACAGCCACTCCCTAGAATCAGAGCTTTCTACACCACACCTGAGATAAAACTCAGGCCACTTGGGTGCTACTAACTTGTGGTCTAACAAGGTTGAACTCAGCTGGCTTAAAAGCTTCAGGGTGGGCTGGGCACAATGGCTCACGCCTGTAATCCCAGCACTTTGGGAAGCAGAGGCTGACAGGTCACTCGAGATCAGCAGTTGGAGACAAGCCTGGCCAATATGATGAAACCCCATCTCTACTAAAAATACAAAAGTTAGCCCAGCATGGTCGTGGGCACCTGTAATCCCAGCTGTTCAGGAGGCTGAGGCAGGAGAATCGCTTGAACCTGGGAGGTGGAAGCTGTTGTGAGCAGAGATCCTGCGACTGCACTCCAGCCTGGGAGATAGAGCAAGGCTCCATCTCAAAACGAAACAAAACAAGCTTCAGGGTGTACCCTAGAAGGGAGACTTGGAAGTAATGGTGGAACCGCCCAGAAGAACAAATATGGGCATCTCCTGACCCCTACTGCTGACCTGTCACTTGACAAAGTACATGAACTGCCTCTGGCAACAGCAGAAGAAAAAACATACCAGGCAGTGAATGGGTGGAATTATTTTTAAAGAACTGGAATTTCCTTTGGTGTGGCCTACAACTAGAATAGGGTGTGGCACCAGGGAAAATGAAGTAAGAGGATTCGCATGTGAGAAAAAGAGGAACGTTCCATTTCTATTTAATTCTCACAGATGAATCTGGAAGGTAACTTAAGACACCATAACTGTTAAGCGAAACTTCCTTGAGGTAGGCAAAATACGAAGCTCAGGTCTGTGGAACAGCTGGATTAAAGGGGAAATGAACCCCCACCAAGTTTGGAAACTAGTATTAATTTGGGAAAATACAGTTTAAAACTCAACAATTCACTTATTTTGTCTCTTTTCTTTCTCTCTCCGCTAGATTTAAGGTCTAAAAAGCAGGGATTCTGTTCTTTTTTGGCGGTGGGGGGGCGGGGGGAGGGTCTGTTTTGTTCACTGCTGTATCCCTAGTGCCCACAACTGTGAGTAGAACATAGTAGGTGATTAATATGTTGTGGAATAAATGGTTGTTTAAAGCAGCCCACTAGAGCCTGAGACTCCTTTTGTGACACTCCCATTCTCCTTTAATGAAAAATGGTCCCGCAGGCTCCAGGCTCTACACAAGCAAAGAGTGAGAACAAAGGCCCGATGGTGCAGGAAGAGCCTACTGCCCTCAAAATCAATAGCAATTACAGAAGCATATTCTACTATGCCAGGAAAACTACTTAAATCAGAAATTAGCCAGAAAACTAAGGGCCATGACTGCAAGCCTAATGTCAATCAATACCATAGGTTAATAACTCAAAAGACAAGATGTTAAATATGGAGACTCCAGTGCAAGACTGGGCCCCTAATCAGAGTCAGTGAGTCAGCAATATTTCCTGGGCATTTATCAGAGGCAGGCTACTTGGCACTGCAAGAAATACAAAATCTAGGCGGTCTCCAAATCGCAACCCTCTAATTGTAAAAATGCACATAGATGGTCACACCCTTCCACTGCAGATTCAACAGACTCTTTTGGAGAAACCCTTGAAACCTTTCGATAATAGACTTAGAAGAAGGGAAGAAATCAAAGACACCTCGGCTGTCTTGGTCTTACCTAAAATATTCCTTCATAGTGCCTGAATATTACCACTCTTTGATTCCATAGCTTTGAGTTCAATAAATTATAGATCTGTTTAGGTGAATGAGGTTTTTTTTAAAAAAATTATTTTATGTATTTATTTTTTGAGACTGGGTCTTGCTATATTGCTCACACTGGCCTTGACCTCTTGGATTCAAGCGATCCTCCACCTTGAGCAGCAAGGACTACAGGCCCACGACCACACCCAGTATTGTTTTTTAAATAACTCCTCTGGGTTGCTGACGATCTTTGGACCACCAACCATTCCTAACTTAATGAATATTGTTTCAATTTGCTAGTCTCTAGCTGGATACTGCTTCAGTTCACTGAAATGGGAAGGGGGAAGGAGGAAGGAATGTGGTGTAACTGGACCAGCCTGGACAGCTGTTGTAATAGAACACAGAAGAGCGTCTCTAAGGAGGTGGAAGGTGGGAGAAAAAAAAACTGGAACAGAGGCAAAGACATAATTTTTCAGTTAATTTACTCAGCGTCGACCTTAAAATTAAAAAAAAAAAAGTTCCAGAAAAATATTTAATTGATTTAGTCTTCCTATACACATACTGTCCCTCACTACCCTCCACCTCCCCATAATTAGGCAGGGATGTTAAATAGGTTTTTCAGGGCTAGGCTGGGAAGGTCAGTGCCTTCTGCAACAGTCTCACTGGGAGAGTGTATTCTGCGTACCAAGTCACCAAGTTCCAGACAGGCGCAGTAGCACACACGCGTGAAGAGAATCCATCACTACAGTACGGGGCCCAGGCCCTTGCACACCAACAGCCTGAGGTTCTTGGTAATAGCCCAGGGTGTACCCATGAGGCCACTGCTCTTTTACACACAGACTCAGAACACCCACAAGCTTTAAAATGGCAATCTTACTACAAAAATGACACTTGGCATTTGCACAGCACTTAGTGTTTTCTGTGTACTTTACACATTTATTTTTGAATGACCGCGCTTTTTGAAATCTCCAAGAACCCTGTTTGGGTGGTGGTAAGAATAGGCATCCTTAAGTCACTTTCCCAGATAAAGAAAGGTGTTCCCCTCCTTCTTCTCAACAGCCAGCTGAGGGAACCCAAGTCCTCCACACCAGCACTGGGGCCAGCTGCAGCGAGCCGCCAGGAGACAGCGGCCCCGGGGCCACGCCCTTTTCTGTACCCTCAGTTCCTGACTCATTGCCACATCACCGCGAGTAACAGTCAGGACAGCCTTCCCCACAGAATCATGGGGGACACTACCTTCCTGGGGCCAATGTGTTCAACCAAGCGGAAAACTCTCCAGGAAGAATGAAATCCGAAGTTGCTATCCTACAGGATAATCTAGATCAAGGGGAATGAACTGACGTTTTAATGTTTTCTTTCATGGGGGCGGTGGTGTCTACTCACACTCTCCCCTCTCATCCTCCCACACTGCTCTCCTCCTGCTGGTCGGTTCAACTGCACAGGCGCACGTTTGTTTCGAGTACCGTAACTTAGAACAGATGGGGGCACTTTCTAGAGGGCGGTGGAAAGCCCAGGTGCAACAGCCGCGCGGGACCTGCGGCTCCCTGGACCGCCACGCCCTGCCTCGCGGCGCCCTGCGCGTCCGGAATGCGGGGCCTCCCTCCGCCCCTTCCCCGCGCCGCCTCGCCCCGCTCCCGCGAGGACTTCAGAGGGAAGCCCGACACCCCCTGACCTGGGCCCTGCACCCTCCCGGCCCGGGCGCCGGCGGCCCCTCACCCCTGCCCCGCACACCTTGCCCCTGCGCCCCCTCCTCAAAGACTCTCCAGTGCGGGCGGACCCTTCAGCCCCCTGCCCCCGACGGCCTCCGGGACCCGTCGCCCGAGCCTCCCTGCCAGGCCGTGCCCTTCTTCCTAGCCGTCTCCACACCCCGCTAGCGGGCGGCCAGTAGCGGACAGGCAGGGCGCGCCTCGCTTACCTGGGCCGGGCGCCGAGAGCAGAGAGCGTCCCCAGATGCCGAGCGGAGCCCGCTGGCCTGGGTGGGGCCTTTATACCCGCCACTTCCTCCCCGAGAGGCGAGGCCCGCCCCGCCCCGCCCCGCCTCTACCCCCCCACCCCCGGCCCGCTCCCACCCCGCGTCAGGGTGACTCACTCCGGCCCGCCGGCCCGCAGGGACCACGCCCTGAAACGCTCCGGAGCCGCGCCACACGGGAGCGGCCCCCACACCCCTGGCCCGGCCCCGGGAGAAAGCCCGGCCTAGGCTACCCGCAGGCCCATAGGGGCCCGGCTTCTTCCTCCTTTTCTCGTTTTACTTGTTAAGTGCCACGTCGAGCTCTCAGCCTCGGCTTGGTTTAATAAATCAGCAAGACTTTAGTAGGAGACTCTGGGCGTGGTTAAGTGGCTTTTTTTTTTTTTTTTTTTTTGGCGATAATGCAATGGAGGAAATAATTGTTCCAAAAAACATAAATCTGTACTCCCCTGAGCTGGGGCTGTTGGCATCCAGAGCCCTATTACCATGGGGCGTCTCCAACATGTCAGCTTATCTCTGGCCGCCAGTTCCCGGGGGGCGCGCCGGGAGGGAGGGAGATTCGCCCTGTGCAGCAAAGCCTGCGCCGCCCCGGCCTCGGAGCGCGCTGGGAAGTCCCAAGCGCGGGCTGGGAGGCGGAAGCCGCGAGCCAGGATGCCGCCTCAGTCACGCCCCGGGAGGCACCCCTGTCCCTAGTACGGCTGTGCCCTCTCCTCTCCGCGCCCCGGGGAGCTCTGCGCGGCCTCGTGGCAGGCGGTCCTGGGCTGGGTGGGGCCCATGGCTTTGAACCCGAAGTTTCAACATAATACTTTCCTCCCGTCTTTCTTTCTTGACTGCTGGATGTGTGTGTGTGTGTGTGTGTGTGTGTGTGTGTGTGTGTGTGTGTGTGTGTTGCAGCTGGTGTGGGGGGGTGTGGGTGTGTTTCTTGCAGCGGTTTACCCAACTCCCTTGCTTAGTTTTGCTATTTTGTGCTCTTTGTGTGTGTATGTGTGTGTTCCTTGCACTGCCTGGTTGTGTGTGTTGGTGTGGGTGTTTCTTGTAGCCGTTTACCCAACTCTCTTGCTTGGTTTTGCTGTTTCTCGATTTTCCTCCAAGAGTCATGTTGGCAATGTGCGGGCTAACACGTATTTGTGTGACGACGCAAATACTGTATTCAGAACTTCAAACTAGCAGGAAAGCTATGGTGAGAATCCTGAGGACCGCTCACTGTGTATTTTAAATCCCTCCTTGCACACTCACTTCCTGCAGCTTTTTTCTGGTTTTGAGGATTCTGTGTTTTAATCTCCCATTTCTCTTAACGTCCATTTTTACTTTCCAGTTGAGCATCAGTTCACTCTTGGGAATCAGAGAATGATAAGGCCAACAGACATTCAGTGCTCTACTCACTGTCCTAGAGTGAAACTGGAAAGTTGGCCACAACTGGGGTCTCTTAGCAACCCACCCAGAGCTCTCTGTTATCCAGCGTTTTCATGAGGAATTATACACGATGAGCCCTACCGCAGGGCCAAATAGAAAATAAAACATTTTGGATGCAATTACTGATTTACATTTATAGCTCTTCAATTTAGCCTGAAAGCTTCAAAGGCAGAAACAATGTTTATCTGCCTGTTTGGTGTGAACTGTGCTGTGATAGGCCCTTAGCAGAAGATAAAATTTAATTCAAATCATATGGAATATATAAAAGCCATCAAATGTCCAAAAGAATTTTGTGCTCCTCTTGGGCATGCAGCAAATCCAAATTTCCATAGATTTGTATAATCACCAGGCTTTGCTTCATTCGAAAGAAATGTGCACTGATGTTATCATAAAAATAAAGCAATTAGAAGTCATAGTTTGGCTGGGCGCGGTGGCTCATACCTGTAATCCCAGCACTTTGGGAGGCCGAGGTGGGAGGATCACCTGAGATCAGGAGTTCATGACCAGCCTGCCCAACATGGTGAAACCCCATCTCTACTAAAAATACAAAAATTAGCTGGGCACGATGGCACGTGCCTGTAATCTCAGGAGGCTGAGGCAGGAGAATCGCTTGGGCCTGGGAGGCAGAGGTTGCAGTGAGCTGAGATTGCGCCATTGCATTCCAGTCTGGGCGACAGAGCAAGACTCCATCTCAAAGGAAAAAAAAAAAAAAAAGAAGTCATAGTAGGCTATTTCTGAGGAATGTGAGGCCAATTCTGCCAGTATAAAAGATCTTTTGAGTATTAGTCAGAGAACTCTATTCCCTGCTGTTCCGCTCCCGCCCACCACTCCCTGACACCAGTCATGTTGGGGAGAATATTTACATCAGCCCTCAAATTGTCTGCTGTTGTCCATATTGCTCTCTAAGTGCTCGACTTTGTTTTCTTCACACTTTCTCTGCTGCACTCAATACCTCTACTAGTGCTAGCTAGCAATGGTAGGCACTCACTAAATGTGATAGAATGATAGAATACAATTATTCACTGAATAACAGAATGTTAGAGCAAGGAGGGACCCTAGAGATTAAACTGCCTTATCCTTGATTTTTACTATTATTATTGTTATTATTATTTGAGACGGAGTTTCACTCTTGTTGCAATCTCGGCTCACTGCAACCTCCACCTGCTACATTCAAGCGATTCTCCTGCCTCAGCCTCCCGAGCAGCTGGGATTTACAGGCATGCACCACCATGCCTGGCTAATTTTTGTGTATTTTCAGGAGAGAGAGAGTTTCTCCATGTTGGTCAGCTGGTCTCGAACTCCCAGCCTTAGGTGATCTGCCCACCTGGGCCTCACAAAGTGCTGGGATTACAGGCATGAGCCACCACTCCTGGCCTTATTTTTTTTAGTTTCGGTCTCACTCTGTCACCCAGGCTGGAATGCATGGTGTGATTAGGGCTTATTGCAGCCTTGACCACCAAGGCTCAAGCAATCCTCTCCCCTCAGCCTCTTGAGTAGGTGGGACCACAGGCCCGTACACCAAGCCCTGCTAATTTTTCCATTATTTGTAGAGATGACAAGGTCTTGGTATGCTGCTCAGACTGGTCTCGAACTCCTGGGCTCAAGTGATCCACCTACCTTGGCCTCTCAAAGTTCTGGAATTACAGGCGTGAATTACTATACCCGGCCCTTGATTTTTATATATGAAGAAATTGGAGTCCAAATAAAATCTTCTGCCCAGTCCAGGTATTAAATAATGCACCCAAGACCCTCATCAGTTACTTTTGCAGTATAACAAATTATCTCCAAAAACTTAGGGGTTAAAACCTAACTATTTACTTGCTTGTGATTCTGCAGTTCAAGCAGGACCCAATGGAGACAGCTTGGTGCTCCTCCACAACATGTTGGGTTGGGTAGTTTAGTTGGGGTTGGAAGATTGAAAGCAGCTTCATTCATTTGTCTGGTGCCTGAGCTGGCATTGCTAGAATGACAGAGAGCAGGCTGGGCTTTCTCTTCCTTGGTCTTTCATCCTCCAGGTTCTCCTCTTTTGCTACAACACGGTAATCATGGCAGCCAGCCTTCTAGAAGGAAAAGCTGAAGGTGCCAGGGCTCTTGGCTCACAGGCTGTGCGAAAACAAGCGACAGGCGGGATTTCCCCTATGGGTTGTAGTTTGCTGATCCTTGTTTTAATACATCGCTCTACTCAAATTTTGGCTTTGCCCTCTGACATCTAGGCTCCTCCCTTTGAAATGTATTTCCTTTTCTTAAGAATGGCCCATATTTGTAGCTGAACAGCTCTCTGTCTGCTTCATTCATGCTAGTAGAAAGTGAAAGGTCTGGAGACCTCTTTTCATTTTGAACTATTTCTGGTTTAAGGTGGCAGTTCTTTCATTAATACAAATGTCTTAAAAACCGTGTGGATTTTCTATATCTTATTAAGGTTCATACCATGCTCCAAAATTTATATACAATTTTCTCAAAAACTTTATTTATTTAAATCTTGCCGAGGTTTTAATTTCATCTTCCAAGATTCATATTCATTTTTTTTAATAGATCTGTCTCTAAGTTACATGTCAGGCTGCAGTGGGACAATGCACTCAAGTTTCTTAGAAGCCCTGAGATGGTCTTCGAAGCACCACAACAAATCTTTCTTGGAGTCTTTAAAAAAATGTTTTTATAGCCACACCTTGGTTGGATCTTTCTCCAGATACCATTTCTTACTTTGCAAACATTTCACTGGCTAGAATTCTGCTTGAAAACCAAACAGATATTTTGCCCTTTAAGCAGCTAAATGAAACCCACTGGCACTTTCAGTATTTTACCTGAAAACCTCCTTGGCTATATCCACAAGTTCAATGGCACATATTCTATCATTCATGTCACCACAGGCAACAGCAATGTCAAACATCCTGCCACTACGTGATATAGTTTGCCTCTTCTCCAGTCCCCCCGCCCATAACAACTGCCTCACTGCTCTTCCATCTTCCACTAACAGTCATCGCTCTAGTTACCAGCTGGCAGTAAAGTCAATGGGACATATTTTAGTGTTTTGTTACAGCAGCACTCCAAATCCAGGTACCAGTTTGTGTTTCATTTACCTATTACCATAACAAAGACCTCCTCCAAATCTTAGAGGTTTAAAACCACCACCACCATTTATTTGTTCATGATTCTGCAAAAGGTGGAGTTCACTGGGTGGGCTCATCTCTGGTCTGTCTTAGCTAGCAAGACCCAAACGAGGCTGAAAGATCCAGAAGGGCCTCTCTCCAGCAGGATAGTTGCTGGCTTTCAAGAAGTGAAAGTGGGCCGGGTGCAATGGCTCATGCCTATAATCCTAACACTTTGGGAGGCCGAGGCAGGTGGATCACGAGGTCAAGAGTTCGAGACCAGCCTGGCCAGCATGGTGAAACCCTGTCTCTACTAAAAATACAAAAATTAGCTGAGCATGGTGGCACACTTGTAATCCCTACTACTCGGGAGGCTGAGGCAGGAGAATCACTTGAACCCAGGAGGCGGAGGTTGCAGTGAGCCGAGATCATGCCACTGCACTGCAGCCTGGGCTAGACAGCCAGACTTGGTCTCAATAAAAAAAGTTAAAGTGGAAGCTGCCAGGCCTAGAACTAAAACAGTGTCACTTCCACTGCATCCCAATAGAATTCCAGCATAAGTTGGTCAAAGGAAGTCACATAACCCAGATGCAAGGGAAAGTGAAATAGACTCCATCTCTTCATAAAGAGAGTGACATTCGAGAATGTTGGTGGAAGGAATTGTTGGCAACCATCTTTACAGACACTCTACTGCAATCCTTAAACTAGTAAGAAACAGCTGAGGCCAAAATCTGTTTTTCTGTCTTTCCATCTACTGCCTTGTCCATTACATCATATTTCTCAGATACCACTACTCCTTCAGTGAGATACAGGATGACACTAGACCCACTACATTGTATGGTTTAGACACCAACTAACATAATGCTATTATTTCCTTGACCCTGTTATATGCAATCAGTATATGCATATATTTCTATCTGAAGACATGGCCAGAAGAGGAAAAGGATCTGGGAAATGTTAACTGGCAAACACCAAATAATAATTCTATAAAGAAAGAACAGGCAAAATGGATGGGAAAAATCATCAAAGAAATAAAGCCAAGCATGGTGGCTCACACCTGTAATCCCAGCATTTTGGGAAGTCAAGGCAGCTGGATTACCTGAGGTCGGGAGTTTGAGACCAGCCTGGTCAACATGGTAAAATGCTGTCTCTACTAAAGAATACAAAAAATGAGCTGGGTGTGGTGACAGGCACTTGTAATCTCAGCTATTTGGGAGGCTGAGGCAGGAGAATTGCAACTGCTTGAACCTGGGAGGCAGAGGTTGTGATGAGCCAAGATCATTCCACTGTACTCCAGCCTGGGCAAGGAGAGCCAAAGTCCATGGAAGGAAGGAAGGAAGGAAGGAGGGAAGGAGGGAAGGAGGGAAAGAGGGAGGGAGAGACGGAGGGAAAGAGGGAATGAGGGAGGGAGGGAAAGAAAAGGAAGGAAGGAAGGAAGGAAAGGAAGGAGGGAGGAAGGAAGGAAGAAGGAAAGGGAAAGGAAGGAGGGAGGGAAGGAAGGAAGGGAGGAAGGGAAGGAATGGTTATTTCATTGGCTTTTTGAGTCTTTGCAGCAGCTGGCCTTGCTGAACTCATAGTAAGACCTCAATAAAACTTGGCTGAATTCAGATGTCACGACCCAAACCACACAGAGTACTCTTGGTATGGACAAACCACAATGTCTATTTTGTTTGGAGGCATTTTCAGGGAAAAATCTGCAGTTGACTTCAGTGTCTCTTTCTCAGCTGTAACAGACAGTTTTAGTCTCAATTCACTCTCTACAAGGCAGCCAGAATTCTCTGAGACATAATTCCGATGATTTGACCCCTCTCCAGAAACTCTTCCCAGCAGGGCTCCAACCTACCTGGGCAGCCTCATTCCCCACATCTTCACGCTTCACTGCTCCATGTGCCACTGCTGGGGACAGGCCAGGCTCATTCACGCCTCTATACCTTCCTCCATCCTGTTTTCCTGCTGCATGCCCTTTCTTGCTTTCCTCAGTGGTGAACTGCCTCATCCATCAGTCCTCAGAGTAAATATTATTTTCTCCTGCAGAGCAAAGCCTTTCCCAAGGCAGATTTGGCTACTTCTCTTGGCATTTTAAAAACACACCTCTCCTCTTGTAGTTGTCACCCTCCATTGCTATTTTTTAATTTGTTGGTCTCAACAATTAGGCAGGAGCTTCTTGAGGACAGGCATTTGCCTATTTCCTCTTTGTGATGACATCATCTTACCCAGTACCTGTTACTATCAGGTTTTTCTCCATAAACACATTACCTTGCCTTTGTTCATACTTAAACTCACCTGGCAAAAATTGAGATACAGTATTCAGTGTGGTGAAAATGGGCAAAATGGAAATTCTCCTACATTACTGATGGGAGGGCAATTTGTCAGTGTCTATCAATAGTTAAAATACTCATGCTCCCTGATGCAGTAAAGTCGCTTCAAGAAAGCTATCTTGAAGAGACAGCTCTACGTTACCATAACAATTTGTGTATAAGGACATTTATATCATTTTAAGATAGAAACACCCCAATGAGGCTAAATTAAATTAATTTTAAAATATCTGTTCAGCGGAATTAAACTGCTGAAAGGAATGGAGTAGATCAATATGTTCCAACATGGACAGATTTCTAAAATATAGTGCTAGATAAAAGAACAAGTAGAATGTAAGCGCAAAACAGTATCTTGCTGGAATGCTAAGTTACAATACAGATGTATAAAACATTATGAAAACTGATTTGGCTACAGATGCCCACTCTGTCAAGATGATTCTTATATTAACCCACTGGAATATTGGGATGCTTCCTGAAGTGTAAGCATCTTATTCTTAACTCAGCACGTTTTACTGCATTTATAGGTTGGCATGTCAGAGGATGAGTATTTCAAACTCTATCAGCCTCTACTGTTTCTTCCGGCAGCATTTTTCCATCTAATTTTGTAGAAAATACAAATATATTCATCTGCTAAGTATCAGTTATCAATAGAAAAAAATCCCTAATTCTGCAATATGTTTCTTAGCCGTGAAGTCTATTCAAAATAGGATAGTATTTTTCATGAAATATTTGAATGAATATGAAAACACACAAAAACAGAGCTGCATTTTGAATGTTTTTATCTTTATTAAATGTCCATTGAATGTATTTTTGGTGTTTTGAAATTTTTAACTTGAAAGACTGTATGTTCCCTGAGTAAAAAAAGTCAATAATATTACTAAATTGATTCTATTTACATTAATATTTATGTGTATTCACACATTTGTGTGTATATTTATATATGTCTGCACAGGTAGGTACATGTAAACACATATATAAATATATGGAAGTATATACACCAAAGTGATATTGGTTAGCTTTGTGGAAAGTATGTGTTCAGAAGAATGTTCACCTTTTACTACATATGCTTGTTTGCATTATTTAATTTTTGTTAACAATGAATACAGACACCTTCCATAGTTTTAAAAACAGTTGGAAAAAAAACACATATAGCTAGTGAAAAGGACGTCTGCCTTCTTACACTTAAGATTATGACAGCCCATGCCAGGCTTTGGGGAAAACTTGAATCTTTTTGACAGTATTTTTCATGTGTATTTAACAAAACAATAATTTAAAAATCTAGAAATAGAAGAAAACCTGGACATCATGGCACTCTCTGCTGACAAAGGAAACACTTAATATTGTAAAATCTCATGTGATTTTTGTTTCTTCTAGTTATAATCCATGAGACTATATAACTTAGGCAGAGCCAATGCTTATATATTTTTTAGAATGCAAGAAGAAAAAACACTTGCTAAGGCAAATTAATAAAAAATAACTTGTGGCATCAAGTACGGGAAGCATCCAGCACATTTCTTTATTCATATAACCTTTGGACTGTTTGCATTACATCTTTTCTCTCTTGGTACTGTAACTGTTTATGTTTCAGGTTGTGCCATCAAACTAGGAGCTCCTTGTTCATCTTTGTAACCCCAGCATGGGGCTCATAACATGCTCTCCCTGTTGAGAGACTTGACGTTGTTGGAATGGACTCTATTATTGGATATTCTCATAATCATCATAGAACTCAAGAGGCATGGGCTCCGGTCCTAGCTCAGATATAAATTGGGTGTATACAAATTGACATGTCACTTAAGCTCTCTGGTCCTGTTCCTCACCTGGAAAATAAGAGGACTAAAAAATTATCAAATTCTCTTTTAGCTCAAAAACTAAATTTGATCCTTAATATGCAAATGTAATAATTTCAGCACATTAATCATATACATACAATGGATGTTGCTGTTAAACAGAGATAAGTTTTATCTGTTCACTGAAAAGGCCGAATAGGATTTCTAAATGGAAGTACTTTGAATAATAAAACTATAATTCTTTACAAGTAGATCAATAGGTCATTTTTACCAAATATGATTGGCCTTCTTCTTTCTCTGCATTCCCTTTTTGTTCCAATTAGGAAAGGTATCCCTGTGTAACTGAATGCATGCATATAAAGCTGTTGCTTTCATTCAGACTCTTTGGGGCCCCAGCATGTATTTAACTCCTAGAGTTAAACATATAGCTGCAATTGAGAAATATCACTTTAAGGTAAAATAAAGCTGTGTAGAATATTATTAAGATAATAATAACAGGCAACTGTTAAATATCCCTATGTTGCAAAGGAACTTAGGTTTATAATAAAGTGACCTTGTGGTAACATACTGAGGTAACTAAATATGGGTGTATATATGCACTGGGGACACACTTATGCTATCACTAGCAATAGAGTGCAAGTATTTCTCCCCACTCTTCAGGGAGTGTTGGCAAGCAGCAAACAGAATGGAACCCAGTTTTGTAACCCAAGAGGCCAGAGCTGGTACAGGGGATGTTTTGGGAGAACAAGAGAAGTTGGAATAGAGAGAGCTAAGCTAAATACCAAGGGAGACGTCAAGGGCACCATGATCTGTTACAAAGTCTAAAGGAAGGGCCGGGTGCATGTCTCACGCTTGTAATTCCAGCACTTTGGAGGCCTAGGCGGGCAGATCACGAAGTCAGGAGTTTGAGACCAGCCTAGCCAACAAAGTGAAACTCTGTCTCTACTAAAAATACAAAAATTAGCAACGTATGGTGGCAGGTGCATGTAGTCCCAGCTACTTGGGAGGCTGAGGTGGGAGAACAGCTTGAACGTGAGAGGTGGAGGTTGCAGTGAGCTGAGAACTACACCACTGCACTCCAGCCTGAAGAATGAGACTAGGTCTCAAAAAAAAAAAAAGTCTAAAGGACAAGGGCAGAATCTAAACAGAGGAGGAAGCCAAGCTCCAGGGCTGGAAGAACATAAATGCAAGTAGGAGGGAAGCAAGGAGGAAAGGGACAGGCTGCAGCTGGGGCTGGGGTGACATCCACTCCTTCTGTGACCGATGCTGGTGGGTGGTGGGGGGATCAGGTGAGGTTGGAATCAATTGCTGGCAAGAATAATAAATCATCTCTGCCATTTCTTCAAACAATGCAAAAAAGAAGTACAGGAAGGAAAAAGAGAAGAAAAAAGAAGACAGTGGAAGAGAACATTGCAAGGGACAATACTGTAACATTGTGATACAGATAGAAGTGGAGGAAGAGGTTTAAACTCCTGACCACAATATTTTTTTCATCTAAACTTTAGTTTTTAACCTTCTGAGCCAGTTAATGTAAAAATACATACATAAATAAATTTTAGCTTCTTCGCATCTAGAGAATAGAATATTTTGCCCCAGATCATCTGTAAGTTCCTTGCTAGCTCTTACATTTGTAAGACTCTGCTAAAATAGTCTCAAATTCTGTAAGGCTTTGTTAAAACAATCACTGAGAGATTTATAAACCAACTTTATTACTCAGCTAGTAGAATTTTAGTTCAACTACTTAACACTTTGGCCTCTGGTTTTCCTGGGGCCTTTGATAAGAACTCCTGATTGCTTCCTAATAGGATGGGTCTCAGGATTGTGGTAGGAGCAAAAGGCAAACAGATGGGTAAGCTGCTCTAATCAGCTTGAGCTGAAAAAAAAAACTAAAAACCAAGAAACAAACAAAAAAAAACCACCCTTTTCTCTTAAAATGAGAGGTTGGTCTTCCCCAAATTCCAGAGCTCCACTCCCTGATTTGGAGACGAATCAGATTACTTCACTGGTCTTTCCCTTCTCTGATTTCTATGATTCATCAGCTAAAGCAACTAGGGTGGGGAGAAAGAACCCTTTGAGTATTCAGGTTAAGCTGCAGCTTAAAAGGAAGGAATCTAAGAAAAACTGTTAGGATTGTAAAAGAATGAAGAAAGCTAACTTATGATACTCCTAACTCGGACACATTTTTAAAGAGGACTCCCTATTCTGATAATTGTCAATAACACGGACTTTTCTGTTTATCAATTGTTTTATAAATATTTTTCTATGAAATCAGTAAAAAAAAAAAAAAGCATCATACAGACAGAAACCTAGTTTCAGGCTCAGCACGGTGGCTTATGCCTGTAATCCCAACACTTTGGAAGGCCAAGGTTGGTGAACTGCTTGAGGACAGGAGTCTGAGCCCAGACCTGGCAAAAAAGCAAGACTCCATAATTTAAAAAAAAAAAAAAAAAATTAGCTGGGTATGGCGGTGTCCGTCTGTAGTCCTTGTACTTGGGAAGGTGAAGCAGGAGGATGGCTTGAGCCTATGACTTCAAGGCTGCAGTGAATTATGATTCCTACCAGCCTGGGCGACAGGGTAAAACCCTGTCTCTAAGAAAAAAAAAAAAGCTGGGCGAGGTGGCTCACACCTGTAATCCCAGCACTTTGGGAGGCTGAGATGGGCAGATCACCTGAGGTCGGGAGTTCGAGACCAGCCTGACCAACATGGAGAAAACCCATCTCCACTAAAAATACAAAATTAGCCAAGCGTGGTGGTACATGCCTGTAATCCCAGCTACTGGAGAGGCTCAGGCAGGAGAACTGCTTGAACCCGGGAGATGGAGGTTGTGATGAGCCACGATCTTGTTACACTCTAGCTGGGCAAAAAGGGCAAAACTCCGTCTCAAAAAAAAAAAGAAAGAAAGAAAGAAAGATAAAAAGAAATCTAGTTGGTTTTGACCATCTGAAAAAGCTGCCAATATCAATAAAAATCAAGGACCCTTCAGATTCATTTAATTTAACAAACATTGAGTGTCCACTAAATGCCAAGTCAGGCAGGACTATACAGCACATATATAATAGTAAGAAACATGTACATGTACCCCAGAACTTAAAGTATAATAATAAAAATAATTAAAGAGAAACATGTAACTCCTCCTTAAGGACTAGTGGAAGTCAATATGTAACGATAATTTGACAAATGCATGAGATATGAGTACTAGGAGAACACAGTAAGAGAATAATTCTGTCAAGGAACAGTTAACCATTAGAGAAAGGAAGTAAGTCATTCCATCTTGGCCAATGCATTAAAGTTGCTCATAGTTGAGGTCACTGCACAACCATGAAAGAGGAAATGTAACATAAACCAATGTATTATCTATGAACAGGAAGTGACAATGAAGAGAGGTGTGAGTGTTTATTTAACAAACAGTCTGGTATAAAAGCAGGTAAAGTGAATTAGTCACTAGAGAAGGTACATATTTATTTGATTAACGCCATCACTGTGAAAATAGCTTTGGAAACCCTCTACTTAAGTATTTCCCTCAAAGCTGAAGGCAAATTCTGGTCACTTGAGACGAGTTTTGAGGAAAAGCGAGCAGTCATTCTTGGCTAGGGCTGGTGACTAAGCCAAGATCAGGCCTTCCTGTGATAATTTTAGTGAATTCAGCAAGATTTATTTTCTGGTTATAAAGATATTTGATCATTTTGATATGAGGGCTGAAGTGGATATCAGTCCAATGAAGCTTTTAGATTTCCTGAGATACAAAATATTCAAAATCATGTAATACTATTTAAAAGTAATAATTTGGTGGGGGTAAAAGTGTTAAAAAATATAGTGGACTGAAATGCAATATTCAATGATAACATGAATAATGGACTTACACAGCAAAAATTTAAAAATCCTCTATTCTCATGAGCAAGAGAATAGCTAAATGTGATATACTTTCCAACAAATGATGTCAGCCCTACGTAAGTTTCCATAGAAACAGATTAACATCTGCCATTCCCTTCCTCTTCCAGAACCTATGGCATTCTTGCAAGCATTCTGGATAGCTGGAACAAGCTTAGACACGAACCCAGACAACAAAAGAGTTAAGAAGGTACAGAGTTAGTGGATGTAGGGTTGGACTTGAGACATCTGCCACCCTACCTAAGTTCAAAGATGTTGACTCCTCTCCTGGGGCTGCATAAATAGAAATCATACCTTGGAATAGTTAACATTGCTTCTGTGAGTCTGTTAATAAATTACTATATTATAAAATTATCTGCCCTGTATTGTTAAAAAATATATGGAGGCTTTACACCGTTAATATCTAACTAAAAAGGAATGGCAAGGAGGTTGGAGGGAATGGCCTGGGACCCACATGGGCTGGCAATACAGGTCTCCATATTACCATTTTGTTTTAACCATTTTTTAGTTTTTTTTTGAGATGGAGTCTCACTCTGTTGCCCAGGTTGGAGTGCAGTGGTGTGATCTCAGCCCACTGCAACCTCCGTCTCCCAGGTTCAAGTGATTCTCCTGATTCAGCCTCCCAAGTAGCTGGGAGTACAAGTACCTGCCACCATACCTGGCTAATTTTTGTATTTTTAGTAGAGAGGAGGTTTCACCACATTGGCCATGGCTGATCTCCAACTCTTAACCTTAAGTGATCCACCTGCCTTGGCCTTCTAAAGTGCTGGGATAAGAGGTGAGAGCCACTGTACCTGGTCCTTTAACTGTTTAAGCCTAATTTTCTCTTTCATCTTTTATTCTGAGACAGAGGTTTGCTCTTGTTGCCCAGGCTGGAGTGCAATGGCACAATCTCAGCGCACCACAATCTCTGCCTCCCAGGTTAAAGCAATTCTCCTGACTCAGCCTCCTGAGTAGCTGGCATTACAGGTGTGTGCCACCATGCTTGGCTAATTTTGTATCTTTAGTAGAGATGGGGTTTCTCCATGTTGGTCAAGTTGGTCTTGAACTCCCGACCTCAGGTGATCCACCTGCCTTGGCCTCCCAAAATGCTGGGATTACAGGTGTGAGACATTGCACCTGGCCATTTTTTTTTTTTAAGATAGACTCATGCTTTGTCACCCAGGCTGCAGTGCAGTAGCATAGTCTCAACTCACTGCCACCTCTGTTTCCCAGGTTCAAGTGATTCTCCTGCCTCAGCCTCCCTAATAGCTGGGATTACAGGCATGTGCTCCCACATCCAGGTAATTTTTTGTATTTTTAGTAGAGTTCGGGTTTCACCACATTGGTCTGGCTGGTCTCGAACTCCTGTCCTTAAGTGATCCCTCCACCTTGGTCTCCCAAAGTGCTGGGATCACAGGTGTGAGCCATCAAGCCGAGTCCAGCATATTTTTTTTTGATTTTAATTTTTATTAGAGATGGGGGTGTCACTATATTGCCCAAGCTGGTCTAGTCAAAATCCTTGAGAGCTAATTTAAAAAATTTCTTTTTGTAAAGCCAGGGTCTCCCTGTTGCTCAGGCTGGTCTTGAACTTTTGGCCTCAAGTGATCCTTCATCCCTCGGCCTCCCAACGTGTTGGGATTTATAGGTGTGAGCCACTTCTGGCCAGAGCCACTGTGCCTGGTTTGAGTTTTAGAAGGTTAGGAGAAAGACCATCTAGGTAAAAAGTAGCATTTAAAGAGTTAATCATTATTTTTAGGTGAATTTCTTGGGAGTTTACCAAGCTTTTTTCCACATTTAAGCTTCACTTCCAAATGATATAATTCAAATGTAATTCTCTAAAGAAAAATTTTGAAAGGGACCCCTATCCCATTTAGCTTTGGAGCATAGACCAAGCAGAGGCACCTGCCCTACTTGTATGAGGGTCTGTAGTTCTTACATCCTTATTACTTACTTGCCCAACTCCAGTAGATTTAAAATCTGCACCTTCCATCTCCTTGGCTTGGCTGCATTTTCACCATATGGCAGGCATATTTAGTACACAGAAACAAGAGTGAACAGCTTGCCAAGTAGGACTGATCACTGTAAACTTAGAGGGTTTTTTGTTTTTGTTTTTTTGGAGGCAGGGTCTCACGCTGTCACCCAGACACGTATCAGTGCAGTGATGCAGTCATGGCTCACTACAGACTCAGCATCCCGGGCTCAAGCGACCCTCCCACGTCAGCCTCCTGAGTAGCCAGGGCAACAGGCACATGTCACCACACCTGGCTAACTTTTTAATATTTTTTGCAGAGAGGAGGTCTTGCCATGTTTGCTAGGCTGGTCTCAAATTCCTAGGGTCAAGCAATTCTCCTGTCTCCTCATCCCAAAGTGCTAGGATTACAGGTGTGAGCCATCTCACTTGGACAATCTTAGGTTTTTAAAAAATAGCCTCTACTGCCCTCCATGTCCTTAGACTTCCCTAGTTTCCAACCTGCCCCCTCAATCTATCCTATCTATTGAGGCCATACTTTCCATTCTAGAAGTTTAACCATGTTGCCTATCCCAACTCCTACCCCCGCATTAAAAACCTTTTGATTATTCCCCATCTCAAGATTACATCCACAGTCTCACTCTATCGCCCAGGCTGGAGTGCAATGGCTCGACCTGGGTTCACTGCAACCTCTGCCTCCCAGGTTCAACTGATTCTCCTGCCTCAGCCTCCCGAGTAACTGAGATTACAGGCCTGCACCACCACAATACTTCACATATATATAGTGGCTTGCATTAAAAAAAAAACTTTTATATTCATTATTTATTAGATGGGTACTACAGCCAGTAGGATACGCTAGAAACGCATTAATACCTGGTTTTACAGAGGAAAATACCAGGACTTAAAGAAGGAATAGACAGGGCCTTGGCGAATGGCAGAGTTGAAACTCTGTTTCAGATCTCTTTCTCCTTTACTCCCCTATTGCTTCTTCCAACAAACTCCAACTCTGAGCTGGCTACTTCTAAGACTCAACCTCTCACACTTTTCTTCCTCTGAAAGTTGCAACTGACAGCCTTAACATTCTGAAGACTTCCTCACTGCTGGATGTGAATTAACTCTAGCACTGGGCTCCTGGGAGGCAGAAGGCTTGGCTGACAGCCTTGTATGGAAAATGACATTTAGGCCTTAGGCACTTAGTAAGTTAGAGAGTCCTGCTCCTTAAGAGTAAAAGTTTTCAGGCACTAGAGTGTAGTATTAAAAAAAGCCAAACCCAATTAGGAACTGACCTACCACTTGATTTGCCTCCCAACATGCACACGTAGACAGAGCTATGCAAGGCTACTGCACTGTGACTTCACACTTTTCCCCCACCCCGCTTTCTGAACTCGAAAGAAACTCATTGTGCAATTCTATGAGACTGCAGATTGGTACTGGACAGAAATTATTTCCAAATGCCCATTGTGGCACTTGGGAATTATAATTTGTATCACTTTTGGAGGGGCAGAGGGGAGACATTATACTTGCAAAAAGTGTTCAATTATTTATTTTTTATAATAGCAAAACTGTTGCTTGGGTATTGTTAGGACACCCATGACTAGATATTAGTTAAAAATAAAACACCATTTCCCTAAAATACAGACCAGACATAAAATACATTCTATTTCTTAGTTGTATAGAAATGTTAACTCTCTCATTTAATTAAACAGATGGATCTTTTTTTTTTTTTTTTTAACAGATGGATCTTAGTCATTTATTCTGGATCCCTTTCTGACTTTCAGTTGAAAACTTTAGGGATAAATGTAGATATTGTCTTATGAAGACTTATGTAGTCAGTGAGACTGTTCCTCGACATAATATTGTCATTATTTATTTGGAGTTCCAAGAAATTAAACCAAAAAGGCTTTTTTTTTTTTTTTTTTTGAGACGGAGCCTCATTCTGTCTCCCAGACTGGAGGGCAGTGGCCCCATCTTGGCTCATTGCAACCTCCGCCTCCTGGTTTCAAGTGATTCTCCTGCCTCAGCCTCCCTGTAGCTGGGACTACAGGCACTCACCACCAGGCCCAGCTAATTTTTTATATTTTTGGTAGAGAGGGGGTTTCACTGTGTTAGCCAGGATGGTCTCGATCTCCTGACCTCATGATCTGCCCCCCTCAGCCACCCAAAGTGCTGGGATTACAGGCATGAGGCACCACCCAGCAATTTTTTTTTTTTTTTTTTTTTAGTTTCAGCAGTTTAATTTGGACAAATGTCTGTTGAAAGACCAGTTTGCAAAACTGTGTATGACTAATGTTTACTTGGCATTGGAGAACATTACCTATGGATGGTGAAGCTTGTGAAAGAGTGGGCATATTTTCAGCAAACCAGTTATCGGGCTAAGGTCTTTCCCTTTGAGAAGAGATAAGCCTTTTGTTGTTGTTGCCCCAGAAAAACAGACTACATATTTAGGTGGAGACAAGTTTTGGCTGAAAGATACAATGGTTTTGCTTTTCGAAACAAGGCCTCACTCTGTTGCCCAGGCTGAAGTACTGTAGGGCAATCACAGCTCAGTGCAGCCTTGACCTCCCTGGCCCGGGCAATCCTCCCACCTCAGACTCCCCAATAGCCGAGATTATAAGCATGTCTCACCATGTCCAGCTAATTTTTAAAAAAAATTTTGTAGAGACAGCGTCTCACTGTGTTGCCCTATTGTCAGACCCCTGGACTCAAGTGATTCTCCCACCTCGGCCTCCCAAAGTGTTGATATTACGGTCATGAGCCATGCTCGGCAAGACAGAATGTTTTTCAGAGGTTTCAAAATATGATATATTCCAAATTGTCTAACCTGCATTTTTACTTCTTTTGTTGCCCTTACCTGCAATAGAATTGTATTAAATGAGTTAGGTTGGATACATTGTAAAAATGTATAAAAAATATGGAGATTTAATCTTTAAGAGAAATATACCTATAAACTGATACAATACAAAGATACAAATTGGAAGTATAATGGTAACTGGTGTGTTTCTTTGATTTGTTTAATTTCTTTCCTTATGCAAGGCTACCCATAGCATTGTCCTTGTGTTGGGGGGGTTCTAAAATTAAGGTCGGGACAGCCTAGCTACATGTTGGTTTTGGGGGAACGCTCAGGTAACAGCACAATTTGACACATCTTGATTGACCTTCTAGAGTTTTCCTAGCCATATGCTCAGTCTTAGGTCAGGTACATAGTTATAGAAAGAAACAAGCATTGCCTGAGAGAGGCTTACAGTCTGTTTAGGTATGCATACAAAATGCATAGAGAATAATGTGAGACACATTTCATAGTCAGAATTTGTGGTATTTTAATTAGTACAAATTTGTAGGAGAAAAGACTTTTTGGGGATTGCATTGTAAGAGCAGTTTCATGCCCTGGACCTGAAAAACAGGAATCCTTGATTTCTCCCTACTACACTTTTGTCTTTATACCTCTCTGAACCATTTGTTAGAGGACAACTCTCATCCTTTATTAGTTAGGATGCTTCTGGTCACAAGTAACAAGCCTACTCAAACTGAGCAAATAATAAAAGAGGTATATTGGATAAAGGATCCAAAAAAGTCCAGAGGTAGGGTGATCTTTATGTATGGCTCCATCAGAAGTCAGATTCTGATTCCTTGTGTAAATTTCCTGCTTCTTCCTTCAGAGTACAGATCTCATCTTCAGGGTGGCATCCATCCTATTTATAATATGGTGAGTGGCAGCACCTGCACTATGGTGTACTTTCATTCACACCCAGAGACAGTGCTTCATCTTATAAATATCTCATGAGTCCTGAGATTTATAATGATTAGACACAAACCTTAAATCATTCCCTAGGTCTAAGATGTTTACCATGTACTGATTGGTTTAGATCTGGGTTACTATACAAAAGTAGGGGAAATTAGACCTACTGGGGTTCACTCCTGGAGCTGGAAGTAGGGTCAATTTCACCTAAATTTCATGGTAGCTACATGACAGGGGATGGAATAATGAAATAAACAGGCTTTTTGTTGGGGTAGCGGTGAGGGAGTGGGAGAATCTCCAAGTTGTACCTTTACACCTAGAATCTTGATCTTCTCCAATCCTTTCCCTTGGGGCTCTGGGTTGGTTCCCTATCAATTATTAACCTTTCAATTTGCACCTCTGTGTTGCAGCAACAGGTATACTTCCTTTAATAAACAAACTTAAACAAGTTCTCATCATTCTGAAAACAAAACCCTTTCTCCTGGATTTTCTTTCCGGTTATTGTCCTACCTTCATTCTTCCATTAAACATTCTTCTCAACATAGCTTTTCCTCCACACCATTCCTTGTCTCTCATTCAATTCTCAGCTTGCAGTGACTGCTTCTCTCACACCACTGAATGTTCTCAGTGCTGAATCCAACAGCCTTCTTTCCTTAGTCTTCATCCTTCTTAGCCAGCTTATAGTATCTGACATTGTGGACAATACAATTTTTTAAAACTTTTAAATCTGAAGTAATCTTAAGTTTATATAATTGTTGCAGAAATACTATATATAGCTCTGATATGTCTTTCATCAAGACTCCTGTTAACATTTTACTGCCCAGATCCTTCAATTGGAGAGTAAGTTGCAGAAATGATGCCCCATTACCAATTTATATTTTGGTTTTTACTTCCTAAGTATGGGACATGCACTGACATAACCACATCACAATCAGGAAATTAACATTAATAGTTCACTACCAACTAATCTACAAACTCCATTCAAGTTTTGCCCATCATTCCAATAATGTCCTTTATTGGACCAGGATCCCAGGTAGAATCATGAGTCATAGTTAGTTTTCTTTAATCTGCAGCAGTGCTACAGTGAAAGAAAGGAATTTTTTGCAGATTACTGACCATTTACTGTATAGACTGTCACTCAGTTTGCGTTTCTCTGATATTTCCTCATGATTTATGTGTATTTAGAAAGAGTGTATCACAGAAATGATGCTGTCCTCTTCTTTGTGCCTATGAAGAAACACTGCTGATTTGTTTCATTACTGGTGATACTAACTTGTATCACTTGATTAAGATGGTTTCAGCCAGGTTTCTTTTTGGCATTAACAGGTATTTTATACATGTTAAATAAGTAATTCATGGGGAGATTCTTTAAGGCTATGTAGCTACCTATTTATTATCAAACTTTAGCTCACCACATTTAGCATCCATTCATGGTTCCTAGTTGAATAGTTATTACTCTAATGATTTCAAATTGGTGATTTTTCTTATTTAATCATTCAATTTATTGGTTGCCATTCTACCATAGAACAGAATGTTTCCTTCCTCCCTATTTATTAATTTATATCAGTATGCGCTCATAGATTCTTATTTCACTCAAAGGATTAAAATATCACTAACATCATTTGATGCTCAAGTTTTCCTGAATTTGGGAACTCCTTTAAGCTACAGCCTCTGTATTTTTGATATGGCCCATCGTTTTTTTAGCACTTTTATTTTTTTTGAGATGGAGTCTTGCTCTGTTGCCCAGGCTGGAGCACAGCGGCACAATCTCGGCTCACTGCAATCTCCACCTCCTGGGTTCAAGCCATTTTCCTGCCTCAGCCTCCTGAGTAGCTGGGATTACAGGCTTGAGCCACCACACCCAGCCAGTTTTTTGTATTTTTAGTAGAGATAAGGTTTCACCATGTTGGTCAGGCTTATTCTTTTTTAAGACAAGGCCTCACTCTGTTGCCCAAGCTAAGGGGTAGTGGCATGACCACAGCTCACTGCAAACTTAACCTCCTGGGCTCAAGGAATCCTCCCACCTCAGCCTCCCAAGTAGCTGGGACCATAGTCACATGCCACTATGCCCAGTGAATACTTTCTGATGAAACATGATATTCCAGATTCACCTTCCATTGACCCTAATCCAGACTTAGAATCAGTAATTTCTTCAAGGAGCCCTGGTTTCTCTTAGTGAAGAATAGGATATAGAAACCAAGATCTGAGTGTTACATGTGCCACTGCTGTTAGATTGTCACTGCATCTAGACCCTCTCAGCAGAATAAGGAAATATGGGTAGGGAACAGTGGCTCACACCTGTAATCCCAGCACTTTGGGAGGCCAAAGCAGGTGATCACTTGAGGTCAGGAGTTTGAGACCACTTTAGCCCACATGGTGAAACCCCATCTCAAGTAAAATACAAAAATTAGCTGGGTGTGGTGGCGGGCGCCTGTAATCCCAGCTACTCGGGAGGCTGAGGCAGCAGAATCACTTGAACCCAGGAGGCTGAGGTTGCAGTGAGCTGAGATTGTGCCGCGGCACTTCAGCCTGGGTGAGTGGATGAGAATCCATCTTAAAAAAAGTAAAAAAAAAAAAGGAAAAGGAAATATGTATGCACATGTCCCCACACAGCTATGTTTCTTCATCTCTCTCATTGTATATTAAATACCATTAGCTCACTCCAATACTTCAAATTCCAGTCGAATATCACAGGGTTTATTCTTGCCTTCCCCTTTTCCATTCTCCCCTTTTCCTGGAGTGCAATGGTGCAATCTCAGCTTACTGCAACCTGTGCCTCCCAGGTTCAAGTGATTCTCCTGCCTCAGCCTCATGAGTAGCTGAGATTACAGGTGTCCATCACCATGTCCAGCTAATTTTTGTATTTTTAGTAGAGACAGGGTTTCACCATGTTGGCCAGGCTGGTCTCGAACTCCTGACCTCAGGTGATCCACCCGCCTCAGCCTCCCAAAGTGCTGGGATTACAGGCATGAGCCACCGCACCTGGCCTCCATTATTCTCAATGTATTTCTTTATTTGCTTAATGAACCTGATAGGTAAACTAAGTCCAGGCCCTTAGCCCAAACAAAGGGGAAGAGGAGTGTCTTAGTCCATTTTGTGTTGCTAGAACAGAATACCACAGACGGGATGATTTATAAAGAACAGAAAGTAATTCTCACAGTTGTGAAGACCAGGAAGTACAAGATCCTGGCACTTGTATCTACTATGTGCTTTACCATGTCCTTACATGGTGGAAGTCAGAAGGGCAAGAGAAGATGAATGTTGAATTCTCACATAATAGTAGATCAGAAGAGGGTGAATCCACCCCATATATCCTCTTCATAATGGCCTAATCCATTCATGACTTAGCCATCTTCCCAAAGGCCACACCTCTCAACACTGTTGCATTAGAGATTAAGTTTCAAACACATGAAGAATTCTGAAAGGGAACACACTGAAACCGTAGCAAAGAGAAAATTTAAAAAGGCCAGGTTAGTCTCAGACATGCCAGCCTCACCTTTCCTGGTGTCTCGGCACAAGGTGAGCTCCCAACATAACGTTAACTATCTATTCCTCTCCCCTAAGTTGCAGACCCACATTTTCAGTGTTCTATAGGGCATCCCCTTAGTTTTTCTGCTGACATTTGGTTGAAAACACAACTTGTCTTTTCACCCCATCCCTATTCTAACGTTTTCATTTACGTCAGCAGCAATATTTAGCAAAAACCTCAGTTGTCTTTGAAACATCTTATTGCATAATTCTACATATACATGCTGTTTTGTGGGCCATATCTTTGCTTACTGAGGTCTCTATCACGCCCCTACATCTAACCTTATCAGCTGGAGAACATGCACACATCAATAATACGGATGCTCATTAACTCGTGATGAAGTTATATCCAGATTAACTCATCATGAGTTTAGGCTGAGCACAGTGGTATATGCCAATAATTACATCACTTTGGGAGGCTGAGGTAGGTCACTTGAGGTCAGGAGTTCAAGACCAGCCTGAGTAACATAGCAAGACCCTGTCTCAACAAAAATAACAAACGAAGAATACGTTGAAAACACTGTAAGTTCAAAATGCATGTAACGCACCTAACCTACCAATGAAAAAACAGAATGGCTGTACGGATACTTGAAGTATGATTTCTAGAATACATACTGCTTTAACATCATTGTAAAGTCAAAAAATCCTAAGTTGAACCATCATAAGTCAAGACCATCTTTACATATTTAATGAATGTTTGCTGTTTGCCAAGCTTAATTCTAGATACAGGGAAAAAAGAAGGCATGGTTTTTAGCTAAAGTTTCAGCTCATTTATGAGATGTTTTTTGATGCCCACAGGTGGACCAACTCCTATCTTTTCATGTAACTCTTACCTATTATAGAAACTAATTATAATATTTACATTTTTGTACCCATTTAGACGTCTGTCTCCTTCTGTGAAACTGTAAACACTGAAAAACATGTTTTAATTTACTTTTGTATTTTCAACACCTAGCACAATGTCTATTACCCGGTTGTGAATCAACGTTACTATTACTAGTAAAACATTCATTTTGAGGATAAGGTAAAATCAGGCATCTGCTGCCTCTTAAAAAGCTTTCCAATTCATACCTTTTTAATCTACCTGCTGTATGTATTGTTAACACCTCCTTGCCATTGGTCTTTCTCCTCTCTAAATAATTATTTATATTGTAGTCTTCCTAATATTAACCATTTTGCTTAAAAGCCTTTAATGCCTCCTCATTGCTTTCACAATCAAACCAAACTATCTAGGGATAATATTCAGTATCTCCTACTATTGAGCTCCAACATACCTCCTCAAGCTCATCTCCCATTTATTACATTTCACCCCATGCTTTTCACATGACCAACTTTGCTATTTCCTAAATCCAACCCCTTTCATGATTTTCTCTCACGCTGCAATGCTCTGCCTCCTGTTTTCCATTTTTACTTGTCTTTCAAACAGCTTAAAGGTCTTTTCTACTGTGCCTTTCTGATTTCTTACTCCTTTGCACTATTGTGTCAGTTGAACATTTTCACTTATATTACAGTTAATTATGCATATCTGTCTCCCCAACTAGATTAGGAAATACTCTTAAGGCAGAAACCAATATTAAATTTATCTTTAAATACCAAGAGATTGGTTACTGCATTATACCCATCCAACAGATACTCAAAAAATGTATTAACAGTTCAATGGAGGACAGGCAAGGTTTTGATGGGAGATAATAATAAATCCAAGTAGACGTAAAATCATGTACAACAGCATGCAGGCAGGGACAACAGCTAATTGATGTAATGTTAAAGCCTGGCTAGAGCGGATGTTGTATTAAGGCAGTGCTTGGAAGGGACTGGAAACTCATGTTTTCAATGTGGCTTTGCTCTACTGGTGTACATCTCGTAGGACTATGTGTACATACTTTCTAGTGCTATATATTTTTAAATAAGCAAAACCTAGGATAGGGAGCATAGAAAATATTCCTTCTCCCTACTCCCACAAGAAACAGAATTTAAAGAAAAGGAAAGGAGAAGTTCAACCCACTAATCACAGAATCTTTGTAACGGGTCTTCACTTTCAAAACAGCAATCAGGTGATACTTAGGCCGTCCTCCTACTTTCTTAAAGAATCAACCAGGCTATAGCTCATATACTGAAAGCAAACACATCTGTCAAGGCAAACTCTTGACTGTTTAAATCTGTTTGATGAAGTAATCTACAGACCCATCCATCTTAGAAACGCAGGTCTGGTTCTTGACTCTTTCAGTAAATTTTGCCTGGCAGGGCAGATCCAAATCCCAGATAGATGCCTTGTAAGTGTGTCTGCCATTATATATCTCGTTAAGTAGTCTGGACATGAGCCAATGGGACATGGCAACAATAGATGAATCAATAAAATGCATCCCCTTTATTTCTACATCTCAACAAAAAACTTAATCAATCTATTACCAAATACTTTAAGGTTTGATTAAAAACTACTATATATCTATAATGCATAGAAAACACCTTAATATCTTTACAACATGTCCATTAGAAACTAGACACAGTATGCTAGTAATAAAAAATTAAAAAGTGTTCTTTCCTCTCCCTCCCCTATACCAGTTCATAGCATACATGCTGACTTAAAAATATGGTCACAAATTTTCCAAACTTCTCCCTTAAAAGGTGGAGCTTAAGTGTAGGCTTCGCAACTTACCAGTTAATCCTTCGGATGACTACAGCCCTAGCCAACAGCCTGACTGAAACTTCATGAGAGACCTGGACTCCTGACTCATGGTAACTGTGAGATAATTTTCTTAACTATCTAAGTTTTGGGATAATTTATTATTCAGCAAATTGTTTATAACCAATATAGCACCTAAACCTAGAATCCAAAAGTAGAATGACTAAAGGAAATGAATATTTTAAATTAACTTTCTTCCCACTCTAACCACAGTGCCATTTTCTTAATGCGTAACACCATCATTTACTCGGTATGTCAAAGGAGAAACCCAGAAGCCATACTTTACTCCCCTCATTAACCACAAAACTTAGTTGTCATTTCCCCCCCATACTTCACCTGAGCCCACCCCTACTCTCGTTGCTTTAATTCTGGGCCATTGCCATTTTTCAGTTACTACAACACAACCTCCCAACACTTTTTCCCTCATTTTGCAGCTCCATCACATTCTCTAGACTAATGCCAACAAGAGCCCTTTCAGTTAATTAACCTTCACTACTGGTTCTCACATTGCACAGGACAAAATTCAAATGTCTTACCATGGTGTTTGTGTCCCTGTGCTGTAGTTTTCTCTCTCTTCTCTAATGTTCATAGCCTACAATCTCTCCATCTTTTACCTTTTCATAGGCTGCTTAGTTTCACTTAGTTTCTTTGTGGAAGACTTTATTTTTCCCTTTTAACTCCTACTATTTTTAAAAGACTCAGCTGAAGCTCTATCTCAGAAAACCTTAACTACCAGGATCTAGTTGAATGATTTTCTTGTATTACTTTATCAAAGCACTTATTACATAGATTAATATAGTGTCTTCCACTAGAATGTGAGCTCTTGGAAAAAACAAACTATCTTTGGTATCTATACATTCATGCATCTAACTTGTAACTACTAAGCAACTACACGACAGGCACTGTATTAGGTGTTTCTTACTTAATGGTGAACAAAACAAATATGACTTTGTCCTTGCAGAGCTTGAAATCTATAAGAAAAGAGAGTAAGTCAAAGAAACAAATAAATATGGTGAGATCTGAAAAAGCAACACTATGAGAGAGTAACTGTGGGGACCTACTTTGGAGTGCATGGCATATAGCTGCACTCAAACATTTACTAAATTAAACTGTTTTCAAAGAGGTGAGTATAAATCATACCTTCAATGCTGAGGTGTAAGTGGGCCAGGTTGAACACATCCTTGCTGACACAAAGTCTGATTTTTAAAAGAAAATCTTGCTTATTTTTTGAGATAGGGTCTTGATCTGTCACCCAGGATGGAGTGCAGTGGCACCACCATAGCTCACTACAGCCTCAAACTCCTAGGCTCAAGTGATCCTCCCACCTCAGCCTCCCAAGTACCTGGGATTATATCCTGCTATACATACTGTCAGTTACTTCTCAGCTTATACATTTTCAGTACCAAAAATCAAGAAAAAGAACATGAAGCATGATCAAATGTATGTTAAAAAAGGAGGCTGCACTAAGCACAAGCAAAAAATTAGCTTTATATATAATCAGTGTTATTCAAATACATGGCTATGCATTTTACTATGTAAAAAGTAATATTTAAAAAGTGAAAGGCAAGTCTTTCTGGTATTCAGAAGCCCGAAGCAACCACTGTCTAACTTTTTTAAAAGAGCACATTCCATTTTGGTGCATACAAACGTGCATTAGAAATAAAGAAAAGAAAAAAGTAAAAGAGCACATTTGAAGGGAATCCCTGCCTCTCCCTTGGCTCACTTCCAAATGATTCACAACCGAAACATTTCCCAGATATGCAGCTTAAAGAACAAAAAAACTCAAGTGTTTTAAAAAAGGGAATGGCAGGAAGAGAAAACGATTTATCAAGATACAATTTTACTAATAATTACTTCTTAAATAACTTAAAAATGTTTTATAATCAAAAAAATCAAAATGAAACAAAACTTGGTAGTTAAAGACAAGTATTTTCAACTGTTACTTACAGTATTTGAGGAGTTTTAGGTTTAATTTCTCAGCAATTAGGCCAAAAAAATAGCTATTCTTTAACATAGAATAGCTAAAAAATTTCAATGCAAAGCAATTATCTAGGATTACAAAACTTGTATTTTACAAATGACATACATAATTTCTGAAAATTTTAGTCTAAGGGTTCTAAAGATTAAACAAGCCTGTCTTTTTTTTTTTTTTTGAGACAGGGTCAACACTCTGATACTCAAGCTGAGTACTATGGTGTGGCGATCATGGCCCATTGTAGCCTCGACTTCCTGGGCTCAAGCAATTCTTCTGCCTCAGCCTTTTGAGTGGCTGGGACTGTAGGCGCACACCACCACACCCAGCTAACTTTTTTACTATTTGTAGAGATGAGGTCTTACTATGTTGCCCAGGCTGGTCTCGAACTCTTGGACTTGAGTGATCCTCCGACCTCGGCCTCCCAAAGTACTGGGATTAAGGTGTGAGCCACCACGCCCAGCCCTGCCTGTTGTTTCTTAAGTCCAAATTTGCTACAGCAACATCAGATGATTATAATCGTTTCTGAAAATCTGTAGGCCCAGAAAATTTAAATCAATCAGAATAGATAAGGATAAAAACAGCTTATGCTTTACACATTAACCTTGTCCGCTGGAGGAAAGATACTGGCTTTTTTTCTGGAGAGCAAATTCATCTCTGCTTTCAGCAGCGTATTTCAACACAGCTTGAATCTAGGTACAGAGAGAGGAATTCGTCATCAAACATATCACCAAAAAAAAAAAACAACATATTTTTTCAAAAACACACTGACGGATGCCAAACAAGAAGATGTAATCTGACTTTTCAGAGGCAGGGAGTTTTAATTTTTGGCTTCTGTAATGGAATTTGACCAGGTTTTTAAACGTATTAGCTTTATTAACCTGTAACATTCATCATTTTAAAGTATATAAAAACTTATCTTCAACAGTGACAATATTTAACCTTTTGAGTCAGTCTCAATAGACTGGCAATATAACTAACAATACATAATGATAAGTGTTGTTCTTGATAAAAAAAAAGCAAATTATATTTATATTTACAATTTTTAGAAAAGGTTTAATGTAAAAATATTTTTCTTCTTTATATATTTCCCTGCCATGAAAATGTTAAAACATATCAAGATCCTCCTCAGACTTTAAGGGTGGAAAGCATAACATTCCATTTTAGTTGAAACACTCCTTCACATAGCCAATGTATTTTTTCAAGGCACTCTAAGAACTCTTGAGGATACTACGGGAAAAATGTTCCTCTTGCCTTCTGATCCTTTAGTCATATTTCCCCTCAAATTTTTCTAAATCAAACACTGTTATAACTGTTACTTTTTAAAATTTAATTTTCCATGGTAGAGTCCTCAAGTTATTTTTCTTTTATTTGGAGCCACTCCTTCAGTTTCAACTTGCTGAGGAGGCAAGCAACTGCTTTTGGTTTCCATGGTAACTGGATTCCTGTGGCTGCGTGTAGGCATTCTCGTTCCACCAACCTAAGAGATGAAACAGAGAACAGAATAGCTGAATGTATCTACAACATACTTATATACAGTCAACTCTGTAGTATTTACACATGTATTAGCCACCCTGCAATGATCTCTTACATACTTTTAATTTCCAGCTACCTGGCTGTTTCTAAACACGTTTTAATCTGACATATTTTTAAAGTACTAAACAGAGATGCTCTATTTTTTTTTCTTTTGAGACAGAGTCTCGCCCTGTTGCTCAGGCTGGAGTGCAGTGGTACAATCTCTGCTCATTGCAACCTCCACCTCCCGGGTTCAAGTGATTCTCCTGCCTCAGACTCCCGAGTAGCTGGGATTAAAGGTGTGTACCACCATGCCCGGCTGATTTTTGTATTTTTAGTAGAGGCGGGGTTTCACCACGTTGGCCAGGCTAGTCTGGAATTCAGTCAAGCGATCTGCCCGCCTTGGTCTCCAAAAGTGCTAGGATTACAGGCATAAGATACCACACCCAGCCAAGGTGGTCTATCAGAATAGACACAATCCCTTGCTATGTAGTCATGTTAAAGATGAGATCTGGAAATGCTGTCATCGGCTTGACCCCTGAGAGAACATAAGGCTTTTTTTTTTTAAAGAGTAGTAATGGAGAAGGCAAGATCACACAGAGGACCAAAGCTGCATAGCCTGAAAACATTTCCACAGAACCTGTCCAAATCTGCCTTTATTTTCCCTATCCACCTTGCAATCTTCCTATTTCTTCATACCCTGTCCAGTGAATTTCAGGCCTGGAATTGATAGGTGATAGTATAACTCCAAGCACTCTCTCTCATAATGCTAGCTAGCAGAAATACTACTGGCATTTGCTCCAAGGGGTTACAGTCTCACTGGGAATGGATCAGACACTGGATTCCCTTATTTAATATCTACTGAGCCTTTAAAAAGCATTTTTTGGTTTACATTTACATGACCAGAAAATATAAAGTGAGTAGAAGTTTGTCTGTCTGAATCTGATAAATTTTTGTAATGCACTGATAGAAGAGTGCTGCGATTTTCAGATGATCTATGCCATTCCTCACTCAGTTGTTATTTCCTATAAAGGTATACTGGTCACACTAATTCTATCTATTAAAATCTTTGAGAAAAGCAAGCATTTTGAAAACTTCCATTGCAAGACTGTATGTGTAAAATGAATGTTTATTACAGAAGCTGTAGAAGGAGAAAAGGAGTAAGTGTGAAGCTGCTGGAAGACTGAAAGTAGAAGTCAAAAGCAGCCCAGAAAGCAAACGGGACCCTTAACTATCTCTACTTGATGCAGTAGGGAGGCAGATGCAGGCTCTACTGCTTATCTCTCATTGTAAGTACCAAAGGTACTATCCAAGGATGTGATCACAATTCAAGTGGACTTGTGACTATGGGATCACATTAGAGGGGAACATTTGAACAAATTTTTATATCATAAAAATGTACAGATAATTTCTATTTTATACAGTCTTACTTCCCTAGTTTCCTGAAAGATGTGATCTTAACATTGCTGCTAAGGCTAGAATCCCTATTTGTGCTTAGCTGGGTTGGGACTAGAAGGCCCATTCCCATGGTCTGGCTAGGAGGTATGGAGGAAGATGGGGTAATTCCTATCAAATACAGGGCTAGATCATGGGGAGGTGAGTAGATAACCAAAAACTTTCTACTGGTTTTCAAAAATATATCAAACCAAGTATTAGTTATCTAATTGTCCATTGTACCTAATGCTGGGCTATACCACAACCTGGGCCTGGATAATCTCGCTAAGTATTTGTTCCTGGACTGAATACACGAAGCATACTCTGTGACATACATGTAACTGAATTGATATTATGTGGCCAAACTGTGAACATATGGCATTTCTCCTTTTCCAAATACAGTCACATTTTGGTCAAAATGAGCTGCATATACAACTGTATTCCCAAAAGATAATGGAGGTGAGAAATTTCTATCATCTAGTGATGTCACAGCTGTTAGAACATAACAGTGCAATGCATTATCTTGTCTACGTTTGGATACACAAATATTTATCAGTATATTACAACTGCGTACAGTATTCAGTATAGTAACATGCTATATAGGTTTGTAGTCTACCTAACAGCAATAGGCTATACCATATGGCCTAGGTGTGTAGTAGGCTACACCATCTAGGTTTGTATAAGTAAACTCTATGGTATTTGCACAAAGACAAAATTGCCTAACGCTGCATTTCTCAGAATGTATCCCTGTCATTAAGTGATACATGACTATAAATTGTGCTCTTACTGTACTTAAGCACATTTTAGACTACATTATTTTAAAAATCAAATCATTAAAGTATTTCCAAAGCATAAGCATACAACACTATTTTAGTGTCAGTCTGCATCAATAAGTATATTACTCATTTTTTTAGAAACACCTTGTACACACATAATTCATTTTTCCTTTCACTTAAAGTTGTTCAATTCCAAGGTATTAAACTGTTCATTTTCACTAAAAAGGAACAAGCCACCCCCACACAGAATTATATGTTATAGGTGAGAGACTATAATCAGTGTTTCTAAATTAAAAGGAAATCATTCTCCTAGAAAAACACAGATCCTTCAAAAATAGTTCTTCAATTATTTTTAAGTTACTTAAGAAAATTTTTCCTTAGGTTATAAAAATGACTACTTATATGAAACTGGAAACAGACAACCAAACCTGTAGATAAAATAGCTTAAAATGCTAACAAGTAACTTTCTCCATTCTTTCACTTGTCCCAGCTTGTTAACAATTATACTTTCTTAGCCAAAGCTAAGTAGGAATGTACAAGGAGTTCTCATTTCTAAAAGGATACTCCCAAACAGTAACTTAGGGTGGAGAACTGAGTGACATAAACAAACAACTCTGTTTACTTTAAATTATTTAAAAATCCCCAGTATTTGCATTCCAACTATTTCTCATAAGGATTTGAGGACATTTACAGATTAATTCAGCATAATACAGACAGTAAAAAGGGAGAATACACAAGCGATAGATGCTCTGGGGCAACCATAATGAGAAGATATAACTAAGACAATAATTCTGACTCAAAGACTTTTGGCAGTAGGTAAGGAAAATATACTAGATTGTCTCTTGAACACATTCAGAATCGTTTGTAGAGAGCAAAACTATTTTTCTTTTCTTTTTTGAGACAGAGTCTCGCTCTGTCACCCACGCTAGAGTGCAGTGGAGTGATCTTGGCTCACTGCAACCTCTACCTCCCAGGTTCAAGCCATTCGCCTGCTTCAGCCTCTCAAGTAGCTGGGATTACAGGCGTACCACCACAACGCCCAGCTAATTTTTGTATTTACGGCAGAGATGGGGTTTCACCATGTTGGCCAGGCTGGTCTCAAACTCCTGACCTCAAGTGATCCACCTGCCTTGGCCTCCCAAAGTGCAGGGATTACAGGTGTAAGCCACCGCACCCACTCAAGAGCAAAACTTTTGTTACAACTAAACTCGAATTGGAATTTCTTACACAATACACAGAATGAGTGACATCGTAGAAAGTATCTCTAGCTATGGCTTTATAAGTTTCAGATAATGTCATTCAACTGCTATTTCTGGCAAAAATTCTATAAAGAGAGTAATATTCATTGTAATTCAGCAAGTATCAAGTTACATAATACTTAGCATAACACAGTTTTGGTCCTTAATACTTTAGTTGTATTTTAACAAACTACTAATACTTCTTTTACCTCATCCTGATTAACAATGTTTAATTATACTGTAATTTTATTACATGTGCTCTTCTGCAAATTGCCTAGAATGCTTAATGAAATAAAACCCAGTATACATAAATAAAAATTACAAAAATACCAACAACTTTGCTTTTCATAGGAATATAAGGATTCAACTATGTGGATGCCTTACCCATACACCCACTGTTCAAGCTAACAAATTTATTGGACTTACAAATCTTACAAAAATAAAAAGTTCCACTACCATGAAGACTGGACTCAGTACAGTGTACAACTTTACCCTTCCTATGGATAGTTTTTAGATTGGTCCTGTGATTAATATGGCAATGAGAACATCAGGATGAAATACAGTATAGTCACTGAAATAGATAAATAATAAACAATCTAATGAAACTTTAACTTCAAAAAAGATCTTACCTTTTGTTGTGTTGTGGTATCCAGTGATTTAGGTGGAAAAGTACAAGGTATTCTTCCATGATGGACATGATATGGTAATAGCAGGCTGGGATCTAATGGTACCCAGGGAACTGACAGACTGGAAGGTATACCAGGAAGGCCACAATGTGTTTTATACAGATTGTATGCCGTCCTAGTAAATTTTCCATCAGAGGCCTTATAGATCAGGAGTGAAGAATCTTCTGCTGCATGAGATAACAAGTAGGAACCCTCCTGCAAGCTAAATTCACACAATGAAACTCAACCAGTGGCTCACTGTGTCAATTTCAACAGCACTTTCTTAATCATAGACTATTAGTAAAACCGAAACTTATGCGAAGATCACACCACCCCTAAAAATACTTTTACAACAAAATAAGATTTAAGAAATCTTTAAAATTAATTTTATGCTTTTTAGGCAATTTAATTTTAATTCTTATTCCAAAGTTCAGAATAGTCGATCATTTCCTTTTCACTTTTATATCAATTTGTAAGTTTTCATTTAATGGAAAAGAAATAGTGTGCCTAATTCTCTAATCCATGGATTAGATATTTATAGGAATCTACACTGAAAAGCATTCCTACAGCATTTTCATTCATTTAACACTGCAACTATTTTGTACCTAATAATAGACAGATGACTAGGAACAAAATTGAAGGTGACATGTTTGCTGCACTGAGTAGTTTAAAATAAAATGGAAGAAACAGTCAATGGAAACAGACACAATACAACACGAGGTGCTATGAGGATAACAGAAACAATAGCAGCTAGCAGGTGCTGAATGTTTATTATGAGCTAACTACTATAATATGGCCTCACATCGGTTTTCTCATTAGATCTTCCACAATAAACCTTCAAGGCCTATTAATTTAAGGTGATAAATAAACAAGTTAGAGATGCTAAGCAATTTGCCCAAAGTTCTAAGAGTAGGCTTAGATATAAACCCAGACATTTGAACTCCACAGGTCACACCCTTAATCACAATCCTCTACTATAACAATAACCAGCTATCTTGAACATCAAGTCCACATTTTCCCTTTCTCCTTAGAAAGCTTTGAATATTTCAATGTATCATCATAAAGAACCAAATGGATATGAATAAATATATTGTGCTTTCTTGGGGATACACAATCCTCTGGATCAAAGATGTTAAGGAGAACACTGTTCTTTCCCACAATAT
>PVKP010011703.1:35578-60779 GCA_004027715.1 Plecturocebus donacophilus | reverse complement strand
CTCACACTCATCCTCCGTCAAGCCTTGTTCTCTTGCTGATGAGGAGCTGCGATCCCCTGTAGGAGGAGAGGCATTCTGATTTCGGGTGTTCTCAGCCTTTTTGCACTGGTTTCTTCCCATTTTTGTGGATTTATCCACCTGTCGTCTTTGTAATTGCCGACTTTCAGATTGGGTCTCTGAGTGGACATCCGGCTTGTTGGTGATGAAGATTTTTCTGTTTCTTAGTTTTCCTTTGGCGGGTGCCCCTTCCCCACAGAGCTGGGCCTTCCCAGGTTCAGCTGGGCTTGCTTTCAGTCCTCAGCGCTTCCAATTGCTGTTCTCCTTGTGGGGATGGGACCAGCCGAGCCCGACTAAAAGGGCACCCAGTCCCGTACATTCCGCACCGAGAAGCGCCGCGCCGGCCAAAAGAGTCGCGCCGGCGACCCGTGTGGCTCCTTTACCGGGAATCTCCCAGTCTGTGGGCATCAAAAATTCGTCTGCAATTGCGGCGTCCACTCGCTCTCTGCGCTTTCACTGGGAGCTACAATCCTGAGCTGCTGCTACATGGCCATCTTGGATCTCTCTCTGCCCGGTGATGAATTTTTTCTGTTTTTTAGTTTTCCTTTCGCGGATGCCCATTCCCCACAGAGCCGGACCTTCCTGGGATCGCCGTGCCTGCTGTGAAACTCTCAGTCCTCAGTGCTTCCAATTGCTGTTTTCCTTGTGGGGATGGGACCAGCCTAGCCTGTCCGTCTGTATACTCTGCACTGAGAAGCGCCGCGCTGGGGCACCGGCAAAATAGCCGCGCCGGCCAAAAGAGTCGCGCTGGCGACCCGTGTGGCTCCTCTGCCAGGAATCTCCCAGTCTGTGGGCAACAAAAATTCGTCGGAAAGTGCAGCGTCCACTTGTTCTCTGCGCTTTCACTGGGAGCTACATTCCTGAGCTGTTGCTAATCGGCCATCTTGGATCTCTCTCCGGTCTACCCTTTAATAAGTATGGTCCAAGATACTGAAGCAGGAGCAAGAAGCTGGGACTCACCCTGCATCCTGGCTGGAGTGATGAGGGACCAGGGTCATGGCCCTGGGCTCCCAGGCCCCATGCAGTCAGTGGCAGGGGCAGTTGACTGGCTTGTTTCTGTAGGTTGTAGTTCTCAAATGGCCATGGTTCTCCTCCGTAGGTCCTGGCCCCTCCTCGGGAGGTATTTCTAATGTAACACCTTGGTCTGCCAGGAGAGTCCAGGAAGGAGGCTGAACGCCAATTTGACACTGGAAACCAAAACACCTCCACTTCCTTTCAGGGTTTCTTTTAAGCCACTTACCTTTGGCTGGGCTCCCTTGTCATCCTCACTGGTGGGAGATCATTATCTTAACAAGAATCCTCCTCCTGAAAAGGTCCCACTCCCAACTGGGAGTTGGCCTCCTCAGAGTGAATAGCAGGGACCGTTTCGTTTTGTGCATCATTGTGATCACCTGTTCATGTAATTTATGGCTTGCCCGCTGGAATGGGAGTCGCTCTGATGTTCCCACACAGCAGTTATGCTGGAGTCCAGGTCCACAGGGCTCAACTTGCCTGAACAAATCATCATCCCAGGCCGGTGCCCCAGCGGTATTGACAGTGGAGCCACATTTTTGTGGTTGTTGCTTGGCAACATCTCAAGGCCCTTTGATTCAGTTCCCTCGAAGTGAGGCCATGAGTCTGTGCCTCTTCCTGATTGGATCAGAGGGAGATGCAGGAGGTTGGGGCATACACTGCCTCTTCTCACCCCTGCTGGCCTCAGATGGGCCAGCCTGATACCAGGGCCCCTTGGAGAAACCAGCACCTTTAAAGTGTTGAAGGCAGTGGTTTGTGACCTCCAGCTTATCTGGAGATGTACTGAAAAAATAGGATAAAAATGATAATGGTTGTATTGGGTTGTAGAATTATAAAGATATTCTTTTCCACATTTTTAGTAATGTCATTACATTGCTTATATGCTCTTTAAAGATCTGGGAAGCTATAGGTTGTGACAAGGCAGTATTTTAGGTGTTTTGTATTGACAGGTGGAGGAGAGCATCATGAAGAATGTCAAAGAGGTATGACCCTTCTTGGGGCAGCCCTGAAGGGCAGGTTTAGCCTAAGGGCCTGTAGCTATCCAGGGAGGGTTTGTCCTGGCCCCTCCTCATTCCATCCTGTGGTTCTCAACCAGGTCACACATTAGAGTCACCTGGGGAGGTTGTGTAAAAACTGGTGCCTGTGCCTCACCACAGCAAGTTGATTAGAGACTCTGGCGGGAGAGGCTTACGCACCAGTACAGAGAGATGATAACAGAGCAACCTCCCCGGGAGAGCCAGATGCAGAGAAAATAGAAAATGTCTCTCCTTGTCCTTGAAATTCTAAAGAAATCAGGTTATTTTTAAATAAGCCCCAGAGGTTAGTGGCTGGGCTGAGGTACAACACCCAAGAACTTGGGAGCTTCCTAAGGGTGAGACATGAAGCCCCCGCTCTGCCAGGGAAGAACTTCACTCCTACGCCCACCCCCAGCACAACCAGGACAGCATGCAGATTGGTGGGGAAGAGCATGCAGCTAGGCACAGATGGCTTAAGCGGTGAATCCAGACTCCAGTTACCTGCTGTATAACTTAGAACAAGGGACAGAGTTTTCCATGACTGTTTCCTTATCTATAAAATGGGCTCATAGTGTCTACCTCATAGGATAATTGGGAGGATAGAATGAGCTAACACGTGTAAAATTCTTAAGATAGTGCCTTCCACGCAATAAATGGACCCAGGCATTCAATAAATGCTGGCTCCTGCTGTCTCTTGCTCTGCCCGCATCATTATTGGGCTCATCAGGGCCTGGGTTGAGTTAAGCTGAACTGATATTTGAGGATAACTGGGGTAGGACCCAGGGCAAATTGATGCTTTAAAACTTCCTTTTTTTTGAGAGAGAGACAGGGTCTCATTCTATCACCCAGACTGGAGTGCAATGGTGCAATCACAGCTCACTGCAGCCTTGATTTCTCTGGCTCAATCCATCTATCCTCCTCTGCCTCCTGAGTAGCTGGGACTACAGGCACACAAAGTGACGCTCAGCTGATTTTTGTATTTTTTGGTAGAGACGGGGTTTTGCCATGTTGCCCAGGCTGTAGAACTCCTGGGCTCAAGCAATCCACCTACCTGCCTTGGCCTCCTGAAGTGCTGGGATTACAGGTGCAAACCACCTTGCCCAGCCCAAACTTCTTATCATTCATAATACATGGTCTTTTTTCCTGTTCCCATTTCTTCCAGTGGCCAGTCCTAGGGGCATGGAAATGGAAATGAGAGCAGTTGCATCCTTAAGTCTAAGTCATTCACAGCTGCCTCTGAGGATCAGTTTTTAGTTGCTCCCTCACCCTTAGGAGGTTCCAGCCTTTCCCATTAGACATGCCTGGGAGCATTCCTATATGCTGGATAGGGGCAGCCTCTTCTCCAAGGGGCTCTATTTTGATTGCTATTTACTACAGAATGTTCTGGAAAACCAAGTGCATGTCTGCTGCTTTCTTGCTTTTCTCCTTTGGCAGGTAGTGTGTGTTTAAGAGGGTGGGTCTTGTACTAGGAAAGCACCGGGGACAGAGGAGACAACTTCAGCTTTTATAGGAAACCAACTACTGCCTTTGCTATTGCAGTACTTTCACCAGATGCCAGAAAAGGAGTCACACATGTGCAGGGAACACAGACCTTCCTCAGAAAGCCCCTGTGCCACTGTTGTAGTTCAGCTCCTGTAGCTCTCAGGATGTCACACCTCCTCGGAGGGGTGGAGCCATCCTAGAACCTGTGGCAGTTTCCTAACAGGGAGCTTGAGTGCTCTGGGAGGTCAGGAGCATTGCTGGAGCATCAGAGAAGTCATAGTTTGGAGAATGGTGTTCTTGGTGAAGAATACCTTCCAAGAAGAGACACAGAGACTGGGAACCACAATTTACATTTTAAAAATGGAAGTGGACAAGTGGATCAGGACTGGCTGGTGGAAACCTGGACTCTCCAGCCGTAGCCCTTCTGGTTGGAAGAGATCCAGCTCTTCACCCAGATCCATTTGACATTGAAAATATCTCACTGGTCTCTGCGAAGGCAAAGGTGTAAGGTGTCGAAGAGGAGAGGGGACGGTTGCGGTGTCCTCTGGGACAGGGGCTAAGGACAGCTGGAGGGAAGGGAAACCCATGGTAGATGGTAGATGTTACCTCCTGTCCTTATTTCAAGCCTGTGGAGTGGGCAGTGGAGGTTATTCCTATTTTACAGATGAGAAAGCAGGCTGAGTTTAGGGGATTAAGCACCAAATGACACAGGTGTTATTAGTCAGAGCTGGGATTCAAACTAGGCGCTGATGCTTCTGGCTTTTCATGTCTCCGCGAGTGGTTCTTTGCTGACTTTGGATTAGAAAGGTGCCTCCAATCCAGGCCCATCCTGTTAGTAATTTATAGTTTATAAAGTGCCCTCCCAAAAGTGATCTTGTTTGAACCCATCTTAGTCCATTTGGGCTTCTCTAACAAGGTAACATAGAGTAAGTGGTTTAAACAACAGATGTTTGCTCCTCATAGTTCTGGAAGATGGGAATTCCATGGTCAGAGTACCAGGAGGTACTCGGGCATCTGGGATCCCAAGCACAGCTGGAGGATCTCTTGAGACACAAAAAAGAACCCCTTGCCAGGCGTGTGGCTCTCACGCCTGTAATCCCAGCATTTTGGGAGGCTGAGGCAGGAAGATCACTTGAGGTCAGGAGTTTGGGACCAGCCTGGCCAACATGGTGAAACCCATCTCTACTAAAAATACAAAAATTAGCTGGACCTGGTGGTGGGCACCTGTAATCCCAGTTACTTGGGAGGCTGAGGTGAGAGGATTGCTTGAACCCGGGAGGCGGAGGTTGCATTTCAGCCTGGGTGACAGAGTGAGACTCCATCTCAGTTTTTTGAAAAGTGCTCCTGAGTCCATTGGCCCCTTTCGAGACTCCTCAGGCAGCTTCCCTCCATGCTGGTCTATAGTTTCCAGCTGCCCAGAAGCACTTGTGATATCACCTCCCTCATAGCACACACCTCTCTCCTCACATGTGATAAACTCCCCTGTTTCAGAATGTCTTAGGAAACTTTGTGAAGGGCACTTATTCAATGTTAAGAAGTCCTTGACAAGAATATGTGGTGAAAGATGGAGCCGGAAACTGGACCCAGCCAGTGGAACCTGGTCATGCCACTCTATCTGATCAGCTATGGACATTTCATTGGAAGAATCGAGGTTAGGGAGCACATGACTGAGCACAGTCACCATCAGTGAAAGGTCACTCTTCATCTAGGACACTGCCTTTTTATGAAGGCTTTTTATAACCCACTTTTTTTGGGAGTGATTAAAGTAAGCTCTGACCCTTTTCCAGAATCATTTTAGTGCTTTGATCACATTTCACGGGGAGAAATTAAGATCCTTTATTGTCTGTTATCTCTGTTTTCCTCCATGGCTCATTACTCATGGCAAACTGTTGCTTTCTTGAAATCATAAATGTTTATCCTGCTAGAGTATCAATAAAGGCCTTTGGGAAGATCTTAGCATGGGTGGGACCATGGTTCAATGATATTTGAATGTTTCTTCACAGTGAAACCTGTAGGGAAAAGCAAAGGAAACATGTTTGCTTCAGAATTTGGAGAATTAGGAGTTTGGCAGGGCAGTTCTTTGGATAGAAGTTGATTTACATCAAAAAGTGTTATTTCTTTTGGATGTCACCCTTGATGTGGCACCTCGGGAGCCAACATGCTTAGGGCAGTTGAAGGGAATGGTCTTCTCTGTGACCAGCAGCAGGCCTAAGAAGCCTACTCAGATGCAGAAGGAGGGGAACACACTAATGTGTTCTGCAACCTCCTGGCAATAGTCTGGTTGCCCATCAGGAGAAGGATGAGTAAATAATAAGTGAACCAAAACCACATGAACAACATGAAAAATACCTCAAAAATATAAAGTTAGACAAAAAAATGCCAAGTTATATTGTATAGTTGAAAACTATTAGGCCGGGTGCAGTGGCTCACACCTGCAGTCCCAGCACTTTGGGAGGCTGAGGCAGGTGGAACACTTGAGCCCAGAAGTTCAAGACCAGCCTAAGCAACATGACGAAACCCCATCTCTACAAAAAATAGAAAAAATTGGCCAGGCATGGTGGCACATGCCTGTGGTCCCAGTACTCAGGAGGCTGAGCTGGGAGGATCGCTTGAGCCAAGAGGTTGAAGCTGCAGTGATCCATGATCATGCGACTGCACTCCATCCTCGGCAGCAGAGTGAAACTCTGTCTCAAAGGGAAAAAAAAAGCTATTTATGTAGGTTTTGAAACAAGCAACACAATGTTTATATATATTGTCGTTGGCTACAAACATGTTAGTAAAATATAGTGAAAGGCAAAGGAATGATGAATACCAAATTCGAGAGAGTGGTTACCTCTGGGGATGGAAGAGAAATGAGACCTAGGAGTTGTTCACAAAAAATATCAATGATTTATCTGTTTTCTTGAAATGGCTGGTGGGTGTGTGAATGTTAAAATATTACTTAGATTTTTTAGTGGTTGAAATACTTCATAATTTTAATTTAGTGTTTTTGTTTATTTTTTAAGGCAGGGTCTTGCTCTGTTGCCCAGGCTGGAGTGCAGTGGTATAATCACAGTTCACTGCAGGCTTGACCTCCTGGGCTCAAGCAATCCTCCCACCTTAGTCTCCTAGATAGCTGGGACTATAGGCACATGCCACTATGCCCACCTAATTTTTTAAAAAAAGATTTTTTTTTTTAAATAGAAATGGGGTCTCACTGTATTGCTGAGGCTGATCTCAAACTCTTGGCTTCAAGTGGTCCTCCCACTTCAGCCTCCTGAAATGCTGGGATTACAGGTGTGAGCCACCACACCCAGCCTAGAATTTGTTTTTAAAAAGTGGAAGAACCAGCCAGGCATGATGGCTCATGCCTGCAATCCCAGCACTTTGGGAGACCAAGCTAGGTGGATCATTTGAGGTTAGGAGTTTGAGACCAGCCTGGCCAACATGGCGAAACCCTGTCTTACTCAAAATATAAAAATTAGCTAGGTGGTAGTGGGGGGTGCCTTTAATCCCAGCTTCTCGGGAGATTGAGGCAGGAGAATCGCTTGAGCCTGGGAGGCAGAGGTTCCGGTGAGCCAAGATCATGCCACTGCACTTCAGTCTGGAGAGAGTGAGACCCTGTCTCAAAAAAAAAAAAAAAAGAAGAAGAAGAAGAACCTTTCCTAATCAGTTCAATCAACAGTTTTAATTTTCAGGTATTACTAACTGGACTCCTGGGGCTGATGGAGGAGGAGCCAATCAGAGTCCATCTCTAGATAATCCGAACGAATAGACTCAGAGCTGAGTTGGTTGGTGGCCATGTCTCAATAATAGCATAGTGCCAGAGTGAACTCTTTCTGGAGGCCTCCTTTTGCTATTCTCCCACCTCTTGCCCAGATTCATCATGGCCACTTCATCATCCCTGACTATTAGCCCCCGTGAGAAATTAAGAGAAGGCACAAAACTGCTCATTTTGCTACTTGATAGTCTGATGAGTGGAGAGTAGAAATAATGCACTAAAGGAAGTCTTCACATTTTGAGCATATCTTATTCATTGATTACAATGACAATAGCCAAGGTTAACTGAGACAAACTTGAATTTTGGTTAACCGGTAAAAATCTCCTACCAGTCCAAAGGGGCAGGAGGGAGTGATCATCCGAAAGCCCCTGTGCAAACCTTGCTCTAGGGCCTCTGTCTCCCAAGGGAGTGGTTTTGATGACTTGTTCTGAAATCATTGTTTTACATTCACAGCATGGCCGGACACCCCTGCATCTTGCTGCCAATAAGGGCCATCTTCCTGTGGTCCAGATCTTGCTGAAGGCTGGCTGTGACCTCGATGTCCAGGATGATGTGAGTAGAAGCCATCATTCTATCAGGGGCTGAGTTGGCAGGGGAGCTTGTCTGGCTAGAAATCCACAAAGTGTAAGCTATGAGATGGGAGAGTAGTAGATGCTCTCCCAGAACATTTTAGCTGCATCTTGGTCTCTGTGGCAGCAAGAACTTCCTCTTGAAGACCTGCTCTGGGGCCCAGTCTCAGTAGCAAGTTAGAGTTTGGGAGTATGGGGTGGTTCTTCCATCATGGCTCACTTCCTGTCTATTATACAAAATGCCTCAAAGGGCATTTTTGCCTGTGTCCTGTCTCAGCATAAAGGGACACACACACGCACATCAGTATGGGCAAGACCCTCTGAAAGTGTGTGTCAATGACCAAATTTATCATTGGAGAAAAATGGGGGTCAAAAACTTAATTTTTTTCTTATCTTAATGTCTCTGTCAGTGACTATGACATGGAAAAGGAGCTATTCAAGTTGGGGAGTGGGGGGAAGACACAAATATCATAGAATCTAAGAAAAAGGAGACCTCCAGAAACAGTTCACTCTGCTACTATGCTATTTTTGAGACATGTCCACCAACCAACTCAGCTCTGAGTCTATTCATTTGGATTATCTAGAGATGGACTCTGATTGGCTCCTCTGGCATCAAGTGGCCAATCCTGAGTGAGTTAGTAGTGGCTGGGGTGGAGACATGCAGTACAGTGGGTATGCCCTATTGGGTCTTTGGAAAAGGTGGATTCTCTAAGAAAGGACCATATAAATTGTCCTCCAACAACTATTAGGAAAAGGTCCTTTGATTGTATAATTGAAAACTATTTTCAGAACATTAATTCGTGTAGTAGAACTCTAAGAAATAAGAACTTTTGTGGGGAACACAGAATCTTGGAGTGTTTGCACTTATAACCTCTTCCAAATTCACGTTTAATAACTGTAGTTATAGAGTGTGTTTCAAATTTCAGACCTTCAGATGTGCTAGAGTATGGTTTACCAAAGTGCTTCTAATCTTCTTTGGGTCTGTGTATAATGTCATAAAACTTGGCAAACACACAGTGAGAAGGACAGTATTTACAAAGAAATAACTAAATATGACTGTTTTATGCATGGGCAGAAGGCCATCCAGTGTCTTTCATAAATCTCTGGTTATATCTGGAACTTGCTGGGTCATCAAGGATGTTACTTTCAAAAAATGCTGATTTAGCTTTAAGCTGTTGATTTCTACCTTGGGTCATAATACTTTATTTTCCTGCACTGTGGCCATCATAACATTCTCAACTATATCATATCCTTAGATGACAGGAGCAAAAATAGAAGGAGAGAGAAAAGATTTTGACCACAGAAAAGGTGGGACATTGAGTTACTGGTGCAAACATGTTGGGATGCATCTGGTCTTCTCTTCATATAATTAAAGGCTTTGCTTGCCACAGTGGCAAGGCCAAAATGCCAGGCATGCTAACCCATTCCAACTTGACACCCCTGCCTGACATCCTGGGCTCTGAGTATCACTGTGTTCTCATGCAGCAAAAACCTTGCTAATTTGCTAGAACTGCTGCTGTTTATACCGGGCAAGGTAGGACGTGAAACAGGCAAGAATTATTTTAGGTAGCCAAAGTGAGATGTGTCCTCAAAAGAAAAGCCAGCTCTACTTTTAGACAGAAAGACCCCCTTTTATTTATTGAAGTATTTTCTTGCATCTTTTCCTTGTCCTAGACAGACAATGCATATATTGCTTCTCCCAGATAAAACAAAAACACACAACAAGAAGCAGTTGGGAGTGGAGAAGGTAGAATTGACCTTTTCTAGTTCTGAAAAAACGCATTTGCCAGCATATGATCCATTCCTGTTCTCTGTGTATTTAACATGCTGTTGATGACCAGCCTTGAAATACATGCAAGAAATCAAGGAAGAAAACTCTTGATTGTGTACTTTAAAGAATCTAGGAGATCAGTTACTGGAAAAAATCAATTTCAGAAGTTACCTGTCTTGGATGGTGGGTAGAAACAGAGAATGTTAATGTTATGAAGAATTTACTCCTAACTTCATATTCTACAGATACTGATTTATGGCATGGTAAGGACTGAGATAGTTGAAGAATGACCTCCAGTGGCTTGGAGTGGGATTATTATGAATTTCAACCTGTGGAAACCAGTTCTTTAGATTATGCAACTCCAGGAGCAAATTCTCCCTTGCTTCCCACCAATCCTATCAACTCTCATTGGAGCGCTAATGCCATCTCTGATTGGTCAATGAGCAGTCACATAGCCCCGGCCTCAGAAATAGTCCAGGATGCTGTGGCCACAATGAAAGCCATGAAAGAAGACAAAAATAAGAAAAACCACAGAGGGAAGGTTAGGAAGGACCCTAGAAGATCAGAGAGAGAAAAAGAGGTCAGCAACTTGCTTTGCACACTATCCTGTCTTGAGCTTCCTTGTAGTATGTCTGCCTGTGCCACATGGGTGTGATTCCTCCTGAAGAGGGGTACGCTGAACCGTTGCATGACTGGAATTTCTTCCATGAGCGTGGACTTGGAATCTGCCAACACTATGCTCACTCTTTTTCACCATGTAGGAAAGAAAAATAACAGTATTTCAAAACAAAGATTTAGACCTCATAGACACCAAAGCTCTTAAAATCAAAGAGAGAAACACTGTCTCGGAAACACTGTCTCAGAAGAACTGAGAGCTGGCAGTTCATGTACTTTGCAAATGGGTCAACGTGTTCCAAATCAAAGTGCCAAACTGCAAAGTTGCAGGCTCTTCAAGTTTCCAGCCACAGCATTTTTCCTTCTGCTTCTTGTAGTTAATCATTTAACAAATACTTTTTGGGCAGCTACAGTGGCTATACTTCATGAAAGAGGCAGCCCCAACCCCACAGGCACATCTGATCTTTTCTGAGACCTGTCTTAAGGTTAATGACTTAACAAGTTGAAGGCAGCTTGGAGTGAGTGCAGAGAGCCTTGACAATTTGATTTCTGGTCCAAGTGTGCTACCTCAAGTTCTAGGCTTACCAATAAAACGAGAGAATAAGACATCAATAAAATGAGATAAAAATCAATAAAATGAGGGAATTCAACTTGGCACATAGTAGTTAGTCAATAAATATTCAAGCCGGGTGTGGTGGCTCACACCTGTAATCCCAGCGCTTTGGGTGGCTACAGAGGAAGGATCCCTCGAACCCAGGAGTTGGAGACCAGCCTGGGCAACATGGCGAAACTCCATCTCTACAAAAAATTTTAAAAATTAGCTGGGCATGGTGGCAAATGCCTGTGGTCCCAGCTACTCAGGAGGCTGAAGTGGGAAGATTGATTGAGCCAGGGAGGTGGAGGTTGCAGTGAGCTGAGATCATGCCACTGCACTCTAGCGTAAGTAACAGATTGAGACCCTGTCTCAAAATGAATGAATGAATGTTCACTGAGTAGAGAATTGAGTAAATGCTGTTGAGAGTTCTCTACCTTCTCCTAGCATTTCAGAATTTTGTGATTGACTTAGATCATATACAAGTAAGAATCATGTCAGGGCCGGGCATGGTGGCTCACACCTGTAATCCCAGTACTTTGAGAGGACGAAGTGGGCGGATCACAAGGTCAAGAGATTGACACCATCCTGACCAACTTGGTGAAACCCCATCTCTACTAAAAATACAAAACTTAGCTGGGCATGGTGGTGCGCACCAATAGTCCTAGCTAATCGGGAGGCCAAGGCAGGAGAATCGCTTGAACCTGAGAGGTGGAGAGTGCAGTGAGCCGAGATCTTGCCGCTGTACTCCAGCCTGGTGACAGAGCGAAAATCCGTCTCAAAAAAAAAAAAAAAATAGAATTATGTCAAAGTAGCCACTTGTATGTATTGAGGGCACATCTTGTTCTTCTCTGGGTCATTTCAAGGAGGAAATGTTGCCACAGTAAATTTTAATCTTACAGGAGGAAAGAGTCCATTTATAGGTAACTGACTCTGCTTCAACCAAGGGCCTCAGGGTGCTAAATTGTTTGTGTTGTATTCTAAGGAAGAATAGATCTGAGATGGTAACCTGAGGCAGCCTTTCTTTATGTTTTGTATCCCTCAGAGCCTTTAAATCTCACCTTGGTGACTTGAGAAGGGTAGGTTTTTCAAAGCCAAAGAAAGCGTATTGCTCAGTCCTCCAGAACCATTCCAGCTAGTGTAAGCGCAGCTAGCAGTCCAGCCAAGGACAGCCACTTTCTGTAGGGAGAGGCTGAGCCTAGCCTAGCATGACAGCATTGTTTATCTGACCTGGGTCTCAATGAGGTCTTTGTCTGAGAGGATGGCTTGAGGGAGTGCTGTGGCCTGGAGACACAGGTAGGACAGCCACAAGGTCCCCTAGAGGAAGGGGTGTGCAGGAGACACCTGTGCCAGCGGCTTAGGACAATTTGTGTTCTTGCTGCAACCTCACACAAGTCATTAGATCTCCTGAATCTTGCTAGTCTAGAAATTTCCACCTAAGGTCTGAACTGAAAGTTAGATTTAGCTGCTTGCATTGAGCTAGAGTTTCACAAAGGAAAGTTGTCTCAAAGGAAGGAAATATAGTAGATTGATGATGATAACAAGTAATAAATAACATGCCATTCTGGCTCCAAAGATGCCTCAACTCATAATTTAGAGGGCAGCTTGTGAAACATGCTGCCTAAAATATTTGACCTAAACCAAGTTACGTTAGATTGTGCCCTATCATCCAGTAAAGACCCTTCGTGAAATAATTTGTACTGCAAGAGTGGCTAACTCGACCTGTTTGCTCAGGGCTTGTCGCTCACACATTATGAACAATACAGAGTGATAGATTTTATCCTGGAAAAAGGTTGTTTTTGTTGGTCCAAAGAGCGCTAGAGTGTAGGCAGTTGTGGTTATGTTAAAAAGCTTGTAACAAGTGGAAATCTAACCAAGTCAGTACTACCCTGAAAGCGTGAGCTGCAATTACTTGGTTCTTGCTAAGAAGGGCACCATTTGTTAGCAGATCAGTAATCATCAATTGCATCAGAGGCCTATTTTGGGAAATTCCATCAGCATTCTGCTAGAGAAATGGGAAGTCTTGGAAATCTTATGGAAATTTTAAAAAGTTGAGACTTGGGGCCAGGCACAGTGGCTCACGCTTATAATCCCAACACTTAGGGAGGCTGAGGTGGGTGGATCACTTGAGGCCAGGAGTTCAAGACCAGCCTGGCCAACATGGTGAAACCCCGTCTCTACTAAAAAAAAAAAAAAAAAAAAAATTAGCCAGGCATGGTGGCAGGTGCCTCTGGAGGCTGAGGCAGAAGAATCACTTGAACTTAGGAGGTGGAGGTTGCAGTGAGCCAAGATGGTGCCACTGCACTCCAGCCTGGGCAACAGAGCAAGACTCCATCTCAAAACAAAAACAAAAAGTTGAGAGCTGGGCAGTATCTCATATGATTACTAGTTTCCTTGTCTAGACCTACTTTTTAAGAGGTCTGAGGTAGACAGTGCAATGGCACAGCCACCTCCCGCAGCCACTGACCCAGCGGCCACATTCTTCTTTTAACCACAGCAAGGGTTATCTTTGAATAAGAGGTCTGGAAAGGTGAATGAGAAGAAAACCAGCCTGAGCCTAATTAATAACGGGAATAATAGTTTAGGATGCTGAAGGGAGCGTCAGTGGTGGCAATGTTGAGGACAGTGACCTGTCCTCAGTGTCCTGACCTTCTCACTGCAGAAATTCTTTCCTTTCCATGAGTGAACAGTGAGAAAAGAGTCTGTGACAAGTACAGTCCCATTACTGGAGTATTGTTTCTGCTCAGACTTCCATTAAGTAGCAGTTTTTCCTGACGCTAAAAGTTATCTGGGTCAAATATAAAAAGCTGGAAAATATTAAAAAGTATAAAAAGAAAAGAAAAATCCTTTCATGTATTTTTAAAGGGATACTTTTTTAATTTTAAGAAAGCAATTCTGAGTTTTAACTAGGATTGGTTTTTTATCGTCATAAAACATACATAGCATTAAATTTAGCATCTGAACATATTTACCTGTACGGTTCAGTGGCATTAAGTACACTCACATTGTTGTGCAACCATCACCATCCATCTTTAGAGCTTTGTTTCAGATTACGTGCTTTTAATGTGCATTGTTATTATAAATCTGGGGAGTTTAGTAAGTAGAATCGGTATCTCGTTAAGGTTATTTATAGGTAGTGGTGCATCCTTCTTTTAAAAAATCTGTTTTATATTGCGATGGCCTCTGCCCTCTCCTCGGCCAAGGACCAGGGACACCCCAGAGTGTTTCCTTTGCCCCTCTGGTGCTCTGCCAGGAAACTTTACAAGACTCTGACCAAATCACAAAATCCAAGAAGGGAGCTCAGAGACCCTGGGGATCATCCACTCCCTCCTTTTACAGGTGACATGCCTGAGGTACAGCAGGGTGACAGGCTTCTAGCAAGCTGTGCACAGCCCTGGCCTCCTGACCCCTTGTCTCATGCTCATTACTTTTTCCACTAGAGCGTTTCCACACTGCCCACCCCTCCTCCCTTTCAAGCCTGGAACACAGGCTCAGCTTGATTTGCCTCAACTTAGCTTCCTGAGGACCTGTCAGAGATAAAGCGTACTTAGAGACTTCAGAACTCTCCTGTTACAGTCTTGACCTGCTTACCTGTGGGAGTGTTTCATCCTTCACTCAACTGCAATTAGGAAAAGAGTCAAGTTCCCTTTGGTGCCTAAAGGAGAAAAACGGCTGGCAATCCCAGGAATCCAATCACAGAGAAAAGGGTTCGGAATGCAGCATAAATCAGTGAGAATGTTGTCATGAAATCTCTGAAGAGGCTTCTTAGAAATATGCAGTGATAGCTGCAGTCCCTGGAGTCCTCAGATGAAATAGGGCAAACCCTTGCATTGCTCTTGACTAGTACAAGTCAATGAACAAATGACACGCCTGTCATCAAATCATGAGTGTTGCTAACTGACAGAGCTGGACAGTGGTTCCCCTGCAAGCTGGGAACTTGGCAGGCAGTAGAGATTCCAGGCATTGCTGCTTTAATTGCATAGCACACACCTGACCCCATACCCACTCTTCACACCTGTGACAATCATGTGTCCGGGATGGAAGGTGAGGGCCTGACGCTCATTCTGAGGTCAGCTCTGTGGCCAAGGGCTATTCTTGCTGTTGGCTTAAGGTCTCCGTCTTAGTTTATGAATAAAATTGCTCTGCCAGCATGCGTTGTCTACTAACAAGACCAAAGAGCCCGCCTTGCCTGTGATAACCAAGCCCTTCTGCAAATAACCACTCTGCTCTATGTGGGGACAGGAGGGGTCCTTGTGTCCAGGTGTCAAATGAGTAGTGCAAGGGGATGCAGGGGAGCTGACTGCTGTTCCTGCCTTCGTGTCACTTTGCAGGGGGACCAGACTGCCTTGCACCGGGCCACAGTGGTGGGGAACACGGAGATCATCTCCGCACTCATCCATGAGGGGTGTGCCCTGGACAGACAAGACAAGGTGAGTGGACACTGAGCTTACTTACTCCCCAAGGCAAGGGAAGACAGTGGCTCATGGGAGGATCCCGCTCTGGAAACTTTTGAGTCCTTGCCATATTATCATTTCTGTCTTTCCACTTATGATTTAACATGATGAGTCCAGGCACGGTGGCTCACACCTATAATCCCAGCACTTTGGGAGGCCGAGGCGGGTAGATCATGAGGTCAAGAGATTGAGACCATCCTGGTCAACATGGTGGAACCCCGTCTCTATTAAAAATACAAAAATAAGCTGGGCATGGTGGTGCAAGCCTGTAGTTCCAGCTACTTGGGAGGCTGAGGCAGGAGAATTGCTTGAATCCAGGAGGCGGAGGTTGCCGTGAGCCAAGATCGCGCCATTGCACTCCAGCCTGGGTAACAAGAGCGAAACTCCGTCTCGAAAAAAAAAAAAAAAAACCAAAAACAAAAACGTGATAAAATCAGCCCAAAATTTCTTTGAAACACTATCTGGTATCCCAGACAATTGTAGTTTTTTTTTTCTTTTCTTTTTTTGAGAGAGGGTCTCACTCTATTGCCCAGGCTGGAGTGCAGTGGCATGATCATAGCTCACTGCACCTGGAACTCTGGGCTCAAGCTCTCCTCCCACCTCGGCCTCCCAAAGTGCTGGGATTACAGGCATGAGACCAGCTTAGTCAACATAGCAATCCACTGCCTCCACAAAAAATTTGAAAATTAAAAAAAATATATTAGCAAGGCATGGTGGTACACACCTGTAGTCCCAGCTACTCAGGAGGCTGAGTTGGGAGGATTGTTGAGCTCAAGAGGTTGACACTCCAGTAAGCCATGATCGCATCACTGCATTCCAGCCTGGATGACAGAGTGAGAGACTTCTTACATATTAACCTAATCTTCTTAAATTTTCAAACAATCTTAAAACACAAAACTTCACAATTAAGTGTAATTCAGCCTCTGCTTACTTTTTTTAAAAAAAGAGGCTATGCTGGGAAGAACTCTGCTTTAATTTTTAAAAATAACTTCATTAAAGTATAATATACATACAGAAAAGTGGACAAGTGTGTAGCTTGATGAATTTCACTAGTTAAACACACCTGTGTGAGCATCCAGCTCAAGAAGCAGCTCATTGCCAGCACCCAGAAGCCCCACACCCTATGCCCCCTGCCCCCTGCATCCCCCTTTCCTTTGGCTTCCTTCTTCTGCAGTCAGTCCCACTGTCCGAGTCACACATCGCCAATACAGTTCCCAGCAACCACCCCATCCTCTGGCCTTTGAGACCCTAGACTTCCCTTTGTGGATGTCAACCGCGTTAGGCCTTTATTATTTATTTATTTTATTATTTAGAGATGGAGTTTCGCTCTTCTTGCCCAGGCTGGAGTACAGTGGCATGATCTTGGCTCACTACAACCTCGGACTCCCAGGTTCAAGCGATTCTCCTGCCTCAGTCTCCCAAATAGCTGGATTATGGGCATGTGCCACCACGCCCAGCTAATTTTGTATTTTTAGTAGAAATAGCATTTCTCCGTATTAGTCTGGATGGTCTTGAACTCCCGACCTCATGTGATCCACCTGCCTCAGCTTCCCAAAGTGCTGGGATTACAGGCATGAGCCACCGCACTTGGCCAGGCCTTTACTTTTAGTTGTTTCCAGGGGCATGGATGTGGTTGAGTTAAAGCCTAAGCCAGAACTTGGATGTAATTGGGGAATGCACCTGCGCTGGTCCCAGCTGTTGCCTGGCACCCTTCCCTCTCCAGGCTCTGCCCTTCCTGTAACCCTTGCCTTCCTGCCCCTACCCCACTCAATTCATTGCACTTAATGATATTTGTTTGTTTAAAATAGTAAAACTAAGCAAATATGAGCTATGTTCATTAAATGATTTTTATTTAAAAGCTACACATTACATGTAACATTTGAGAAAAGAAAAAAGAAAAAAAAAAGCCACACATTAGGCTGGGTGCAATGGCTCACACCTGTAATCCCAGTACTGTGGGAAGCCGAGGTGGGTGGATCACTTGAGGTCAGGAGTTTGAGACCAGCCTAGCCAACATGGTGAAACCCTGTTTCTACTAAAAATACAAAAATTACCCAGGCATGCCTGTAATCCCAGCTACTTGGGAGGCTGAGGCAGGAGAATTGTTTGAACTCCGGAGGCAGAAGTTGAAGTGAGCTGAGATTACACCACTGGACTCCATTCTAGGTGACAGAGAGCAAGACTCTCTCTCAAAAAATAAAGGCCACACATTGAGGATACTTGTTAGTTTTATTTCCAAATCACTGTTTCCTCAGTCCTTTCTCATTATTTATTGGGGGCCCTGAGGCTTTTGGATTAAGGTGGGTGAGATTAAGTTTTGGTGAACAGTGGTGGAGGAATCTGTCAGGCCCCTGAATCTTAAAAAGCTGGGCTCTTCCTTTGCCTGACCTTTGCAGGGTTCTCTCTGATGCCAGGAGCAGAGTAGACTCTAAGGGTGGTGGAGGTGGGAAGGAATAGACGGCATGCCATCCTGATGTTGCTTTCTGTTAAACAAGAACTGTGGATGGGGCCTGGAACCTTTCTCAACTGGGGTTCCTAGAGAGACTGAACCCCTAATGCCTTATGAACAGTCATCCATGGTTCATCATAGGTTCATTTATCTTCTGTGCATCTAGAATTGTACTTATTATGTATTATTTCTGGGAGAATGGAGAAACTGACCACTCAAATCATCTTCTGTAGTCTGTGGCTCAGATGAGAAAGTCCAATTGAGAAAGGCCTTCTGGTGTTTTGTAAAAATCCACTGTGATGTATTGATCATGATAAGAAGAATTAAGTCTTGGGTAATGTGCCTTTCCCACCCGTGTGTCTTCCTTAGGATGGGAATACAGCCTTGCATGAAGCATCCTGGCACGGTTTCAGCCAGTCAGCCAAGCTGCTCGTTAAAGCAGGAGCCAATGTGCTTGCCAAGAACAAGGTGAGGCCTGGCAGGTGCTAGAATGCCCCATTCACAGGTGAGGATGGCTGTGGGTTTCTCCCCTTGTGGGAACCTTCTTCCAGCAAGAAAAGTGGGAGCCCAGAGGGGCACGAGGAACCTGAAGGTCCATTTGACCCAGAAGTTTCATTTGCAGAAAAGGCTAGAAGCTGACTGATATCCCAGGTCAGGAGCAGGCCCACTAATAGCACCAAAACCCTGCTCATGTGAGAGGTCCCTGACTGCTGCTGGGAATCTACATGCAATTATTGTCCCATAGTTTCTTTGTATTCAAAAATTTAGCAGTGGAGTTGACATTAAAAAATATCAGCAAAAGAACTTAATATAAATTTGTAACTTTAAAATGCTAGTACCCAAAATTAATGAGCTCACCCAGATGCTGCTGGGAAAGTGTGATACGAACAGCCACCTTTGGGAGACAATTTGGCAAAACAAATCAGGAGCCTTAGAACTGGTTCCTTTTTGACAGGCGTGGTGGCTCATACCTGTAATCCCAGCACTTTGGGAGGCCTAGTCAGGCAGATCACCTGCGGTCAAGAGTTTAAGATCAGCCTGGTCAACATGGTGAAACCCCATCTCTAGTAAAAATACAAAAATTACCCAGGAATGGTGGCTTGTGCCTATCTGTAGTCCCAGCTACTTGGGAGGCTGAGGCAGGAGAATTGCTTGAACCTGGGAGGCAGAGGTTACAGTGTGCCAAGATTGCACTACTGCACTCCAGCCTGGGCACAGACCAAGACTGTCTCGGGGGAAGGAAGCGGGGTGGGGGGTGGGGGCGGGGGAGGTGGTCCTTTTTTTGCCAGGTGTGGTGGCTTATGCCTATAATCCCAAACTTTTAGGAGGCTGAAGCAGGTGAATCACTTGAGACCAGGAGTTGGAGATCGGCCTGGTCAACATGGTCAAACCTTGTTTCTACTAAAAATACAAAAAAATTAACTGAGTGTGGTGGTGCATGCCTTCATCCCAGCTACTCGGGAAGCTAAGACTCTAGAAGCGCTTGAACCCAGTAGGCTGAAGTTGCAGTGAGCTGAGATCGTGCCACTATACTTCCAGCCTGGATGACAGAGCGAGACTCCATCTCAAAAAAAAAGGTCCTTTTTACTCAGTACCTACCTTCTGGGACTCCATCCTAAAAAAGTAATGAAACCTGCTATTAAAATGAAATATGTAAAAGAAAAAAATAAGCAATAAAACCAGTAAAATTTTACACACAAAGATATTCATGACAGCAGTAGTTAGGATATTTTTTAAATATGGAGAGGGAGACTTAGAATTATGGTTCATTCATACAGTGGAATAGAATTAATATTAAAATCATAGTTTTGAAGATAATGCTTTCCATTGTTAAATAACATGAACATGACAGAGATATAAGATCATATATAGTATGTGTGTCAGTGCTTAATATAAATTTGTATATTTAAAAATTTAATCAGAGAAGGATACCATCAGAGTATTTAGAGTGGTTATCTCTGGGAATTGAGGCTAAGATTGATTTTTATTCTTGTACCTTTCCCAAATTTTCCAAAATGAACCCATTATTTCTTTTACAATTGGGAGATTTTTTTTTTTTTTTTTGAGACAGAGTCTTGCTGTGTCACCCAGGCTGAAGTACAATGGTGTGATCTCTGTTCACTGCAACCTCCACTTCATGAGTTCAAGCAATTCTCCTGCCTCAGCCTCCAAAGTAGCTGGAATTACAGGCATGTGCCACCACGCCTGGCTAATTTTTGTATTTTTAGTAGAGACGGGGTTTCACCATGTTGTCCAGGCTGATCTGGAACTCCTGACTTCATGATCCACCCATCTCGGTCTCCCAAAGTGCGGGGATTATAAGCGTGAGCCACCACACCCAGCCAAGAGATTTATTTTAAAAATAAAAAAGCATTATCAGTACTCTGGAGATATTTGCAGTTGAGGTAAGAAGGGTCATAAAAGGGCTTGCCATCTTTTCTGTCCCTGGATGGCCAGATTGGGTCTGTAGCAAGGGTTAAAAGGGGCCTGAGAATTTCCCACAATGCACTGGCACATCACAGAGTGGTAGCTTCAGCTAATAGTGGTGGGATAATGAATCAGGTGGGCTAGAATGGGATTTTGGATGATAGTAGGCTGAGGACCATGGGCAGCAGTAAGTAGCCTCTCTAGTACACACACACACACACACACACACACACACACACACACACACACACACACACACACACACACAGTACAATTTCATGACCAAGTCAAATCTGAAACCTTGACACCTACACATACATCTACATACAAGATCTTCAATAGCAGTCTCAGGCGAATCAACCTGTAGAAATATATCCCATCAATGAAGTGACTTCTCTGGACCTTACATGCTGCAGGAAATGGAAATGACAGCCTGAAACGCCTTTGTGAACGTAATCTCTGTGGGAGCAAGAGAACCCACCTCAGTGGCTTTGCCCTTTGGTAAATCTTCTGGCTCTCACTACCTTTTCATTGGTTTATTAGAGAGCATAGTTAAGCAAGCCATGCCTCCCTCATTTTCATCTATCTCCCCTCTCCAGTCCCTCATCACTTCTTAGGACATCCTCAAGTCTCACACCTGTTCCTCTTTCCATGCTCATTTGTAAGCATTCCCTGGATTATTTCAGAAGCCTCAAGTAGATAGGTGGGCTCAAGTCTAGTCCCTTTTTTCATCCTGCTCTTCCTCTGCTCAGCAACCTTCCTATAAATCTCTTGCCCGACACTGTCTATAAGGCTCTCCCAGCCCACCTCTGGAGCTCCTCCCGGCTCCTTTCTGCAAGAGGGCCTCCTGTGCCCTCACTGGCCTGCTCCTCATTCCTGTTTGTAGACCTCCAACCTGGCCCCAGGCCCTCTCTCTCCAAAGGTCCATGGGGCTGCTTCCACAGCTGTCCCTTGGCACCACATGCAGCGTTGTGCTGTCATTTCCTAGTTCATGTTTTTCATGGTTCCCTCATGGGTCAAAAGCTTGAGGGAGAACAGTGAGCTGTGCCTGGTAATATTGCTGGTAGTACCTGGCTCGCTGCTCAGCAGGCAGGTGGCTGCCCCATTTCTTCAAAGTGCACATGGTTTGGAACAGGAGTTGGTGGTGTATAATCACTTTTTTTTTTTTGAGATAGAGTTTCACTCTTGTCACCCAGCCTAGAGTGCAATGGCTTGATCTCGGCTCACTGCAACCTTCGCCTCTCAAATTCAAGCGATTCTCCTGCCTTACTCTCTCAAGTAGCTGGGATTACAGGCGCCTGCCATCATGCCCAGCTAATTTTTGTATTTTTAGTAGAGACCAGATTTCACCATGTTGGCCAGGCTGGTTTTGAACTCCCAGCCTCAGGTGATCTGCTCACCTTGGCCTCCCAAATTGCTGGGGTTGCAGGTGTGAGCCACCACACCCAGCCTGTAATCACATTATTAAAATGCCAACTCTGAGAAGCAAGTGGTCTCAATTAATGGATAAATATGCCTAAGCTGGGAGCCAGTAGAGTCCTTGACTAAGACACATGATTTCTTGATGACACAATTAGAGCCGTGAACTAGCTCAGGTCAGTCTGTCCCCCCATACTGCCTTCTATCCCATGGAGGGCCCTAAAAATATCGTGGAAGGCCACAAATTCTTTCTGTGTAGATAAAATGGCTTCAGAAGGACAGGTCAGGAAACTCATGTATCCCAGAGGGAGGGACATTCTGCACCAGCCCTAGCCTCTGGAAAGATCCTTATTCAGCAAATACAGCAGCTTCTGTTTGGGAAATCAGTATCCACTACTTGGGGTGGGGTAAAATGCCTGCTACACATATATTTACCCTAGGTCACATTTTCTAATGTCAGGTTTTGAGATATAGGTATGAAGTCATGCTGTTCTGTGTGTTTTGACAAATGTATACGGTTGTGTCACCACCACTATAAGATATAGAATACTTCCATTGCCCCAGAAAGTTCCTTTGCGCCCTCTGGTGGCAGCCCCCCCAGTCACCCTCTCCCAGCCCCGGCCATGAATCTGTTTTGCTTTTTCACAAATGTCATATAAATGGAATCATACAGTATGTGGCTTTCTGTGTGTGGCTTCTTTCACTCAGCATAATGTTTCTGAGATTCCTCTGTGTTGTTACATGGAGGAATGGATCACGCCTCTTTATTGCTGAGTAGTGTGCCATTGTGTGGATCTGCCACAATTTGTTTATCCAAACCTATGGTTTTTAATTTTCTTGATGTAAGTGCATTGATGCGACAAAATAAGCTTTCATATGATCTGTTTCTAGAGACATCAAATTTCTTTTACTTCACTCATTTATTCAGCATGTATTTAATGGCTGCCATGGAGCCCATAACTTGCAGACAACTTGAGAATAGAGTGTTTAAAACCTGGGCAGACCCCTTGTTGCTGAAACTAAGCTAGCGGTGGTTCTCCACCTGGCTGCACGTTAGACCCTTCCTGGGGAATTGTAAACAAAAAAAAAACAAAACTTAAAAAAAAAAAAAACCCTGAAGACCAGGCCCAGTTTGCCCTGGGCTGGATGTGGGACTTTCAGTGCTAAAATGGGGACGCTGGACACCCACCCCCAAGGCCAAGTAAATCAGAGTCCCTAGAACAGTTGTGGCTGTGCATAGGGATTGTTGAAAGCTTCCCCAGGTGATTCCAATGTGCGTCCGAGGGTTGAGAACCAGTGAGCCTGCTAGAACCTCAGGCCCATAATCCTCCCTGTGCTTGGAGGTAAAGTGAGACAAAAGGTCCACTTGGGCAGTTTGGAGCTAAGGTGAAGAGAAGGGGGGTAAGTAAACTGGCTGCATCCAGTATTCCTCTATTTTTTTTTTTTAAACTCATTTCTATTTTTAAAAGATCAGGAATCTAACATACTGGAGTATCAGCAGCCAGTACTGTGAGATCCAGAGGGGAAGGAACCAGGTGAGGAAGAAGCAATCAGCCAGGCAGTGTAATAGCTCTGAGCCCACGCACCTGCAAGCCTGACCCAGCACTTAAGCTCAGCAGAACCAGGGCAGAGCTTCTGTGTTAACCTCCTGAGTGCTGGCAGCCTCTTGGATGACACAGCGTCACCTATCACACAGCCTTGTTTTCTTGTTACTTTTCTAGGGGTTATTAGCGGCCTCATGTGCCCTACTCCCATAGACTCAAAAGTTCTGTTCATGTCCTGCAATTTTTTGAGCCTACTCCTATAGACTCAAAAGTTCTGTTCATGTCCTGCAATATTGCTATGGACATTATTCTGACCCTCAGTTGTCACTGTGACATGGTGTGTTGAGGATCTCAAAAACAAGAGGGACCCAAAAAGCAAGAGTGTCTCAATCTGTGTCCTAAGTGACACATGTGACTGTACTACCTAAAAGGCGGGGCCTGGTGTCCATAGTTAAAATTTTGATGTTTCTAGAAAAATACAAGAATGAGTGACTTGAGAAAGGCTTACAAGTTAAATCTCAGTTGTATTCGCATGCACATCCAGGAAGTGGCTAGTTTTACCTTTTTAAGCCCACCATTGGCAAGGATTGTAACCACAGCTATTGCTTATGTGAGGTAGGACGTCATCTATGGGAATTGAGTGCTGTGCATGTGTCCAGCATTGTATGGTTAAGAAAATGCCTTCCTAGACACCGAATCAATCCCCACAGCCTCAGGATGTGGGGATCATGCTCCATTTCCCAGGTAAGGAATTTGTGCATTTGAAGAGACTGACTTTTAACTAGTTACTGTGAGAGCCAGGACTTGGAACCAAGGTTTTATGACAAATAAGACTCTTCTGCCTGTTTGGACTCCAAATTAAATGTTCTTGCCTCTGAAGCATCCCCACCGAAACCAACCCTTCCTTTGAGGAGGCAGAGAATGTGAGCGTTGCCTTTTCCTGGAAGTAAGTACCGCCCCTCTGCAAGGCATGCAGGTCTGTGCAGAAGCATGTTGCTAATGTGTCCTCCTTCTCTCTGCCTCTCTCCAAGGCGGGGAACACGGCTCTGCACCTGGCCTGCCAGAACAGCCACTCCCAGAGCACACGCGTCCTCCTGCTGGCCGGGTCCCTCGCTGACCTCAAAAATAACGTGGGTGAACAAAACCGGCTTTTCGCACTCTTTCTTGTGTCACTTCAGAAAATAACTTCGTGAGCATACTTGAACCTTAATGTCTTGAAATTAAAATGTAAAAAATGTTTAGACGATCTCTAAAGCGTTCTTTTATTTTTGCCAATTTTCTAAGGGGTCATTTAGGCACACGAGAAGAGGAATCAATAGATCTGGAAATACTGCTTTTCTCCCATCCTTTTCCCTTCGTTCCTCAACTTTAGTTTATCATTTCTCACAGCACATGTCTGGCCAATGAAAGACTAGGAAACCAGTTAATGTTTTAAGAAAGTCTCTACCCATGTAGAGTGTTGTACTATTATCAGCATATATGAGATGGTGCCATTTATGGGGAGAGGTCCTCTGATACCCCATGCCCAGCATCTACAGCGAGCAAGTCCTATTGATTACTGAGGCACCCTTGTGATGAGCTGACCAGAAAGGTCATATGGGTGTCACTTCTTCCTCCATAAAGAAGCTGTATTTCCTTTATAAATCCCCTGCCTTAGCCACATTGGCAAAAAAAAAAATCATCCGAGGTTTTTCTTTTCTAAAGTGGCCTTAGCTGAGATCTCCCTGTTTGGGGTAGACCTCATCTAACTCATTTAAGCTCTGAATCTCAGCTTTGAGCTTGGTTCTATCTTCATGCAGGGGAGGAAAGTATGCCGTGTGGCCAACATTCTCCAGACAGACCTAGAATGGAACCGGGAAGAGAACACTGCAGGCAGCTTTTTGTCTCCAGTTCTTTTTTTTTTTTTTTTTTTTTTTTTTTTTTTTTTTTTTTTTTTTTTTTTTTTTTTTTTTTTTTTTTTTTTTTTTTTTTTTTTTTTTTTTTTTTTTTTTTTTTTTTTTTTTTTTTTTTTTTTTTTTTTTTTTTTTTTTTTTTT
>PVKP010011703.1:14947-35478 GCA_004027715.1 Plecturocebus donacophilus | reverse complement strand
GAGCAGGATTCTACCTGCTGTGCTTACTGAGGATCCTGCCCTGAGTTTTCCTTCATACCCTTTTTTGCTCCCAGTGATTACTTCCTTATCAGCTCCCCCACTACATAGCTTCATATAGGATAGTAAGGTCCAACTAAAGTGGGATATTCCTTGAATTTCAGGGGGCACATGTGATCTTAAGATTTGACAACTCCCCTGCTGCCCTGTCCTTTCATCCATGAGGGATCTGTGCTGGGAAGGGCCCATTTCCAAAGCAATGCAGTTGGTCTTAAGTCAGTGTATTACAGACCTTTTGGGTCGTAGGGAGCCCAGGGTCACTGGATCTTCTTCAAGCACTGGGTAAGCAGAGCCTGCCTTAGCTCTTGCGAAGGTCTCATAGGGAGCAGATGCCTAGTTTCATAAACATGAAAGCAGTGGTTCTGTGATCACTGGTTGTTCTGCACAGGCAGAAAAGGAGCAAGGCTGCCCACAGCAGTCACAGCAGCAAAGGATGGCGAGCCTTGGCGTAGAGCATCTATGTTAAAAGAGCTGCTTATGGTTTCCTAAAGAGTATATGATAGTCTGCCAGCTTTTAAATAATATTTTCTTTCTACTTTTCTCTATTTTTTTTTTGTAACTGCTCAGATTGTGCTTAGAGTTTGATTTCTGTTCGCAGGCAGGAGACACCTGTTTGCACGTTGCTGCGCGCTATAATCACTTGTCCATCATTAGGCTCCTCCTCAGTGCTTTCTGTTCTGTCCATGAAAAGAACCAGGTCAGTGCATGTTTCCTCTTCATGGCTGCCAGTACCCTTCCCACAAGGCTACCAGACAGGTGTGTTAGTGCAAACGGGAGCAGAGGCTGCTGAGAAGTGCTGCCATTTCACCTATCTGGGACTCCACCAGCTCTGGGCTTTGCATGGGTGTCCCCCTGAGTTCTAGTGGCCCTGGCTTATCTGGCTTCCTAGAGAAAGTGTGCCCTTATAATTCCTGTGCATATCACCACATTTGCATATTGAACATTTTCTGGAGATCCTGGGGCAGGCTTTGTTTTTTAAATATGATTTTAAAAAAACCCCACAAGGAAGAATGTGATTTAGTAAAGAAGCAAGGGAGCCCAGGCACGGTGGCTCACATCCCAGCACTTTGGGAAGCCAAGGCAGGAGGATCTCTTGAGGCCAGGAGTTCAAGACCAGCCTGGGCAACATAGGGAGACCTTGTCTCTACAAAAAAAACTTTTTTTTAAATGTGGCCGGGCGTGGTGGCTCACACCTGTAATCCCAGTGCTTTGGGAGGCGGAGGTGGGTGGATCACTTTGAGCTCAGGAGTTTGAGAGCAGCCTGGCCAACATGGTGAAACCATGTCTCTACAAAAAATACAAAAATTAGCTGGGCATGGTGGCATGCACCTGTAATCTCAGCTACTAAGGAGGCTGAGGCAGGAGAATCGCCTGAACCCAAGAGGCAGAGGTTGCAGTGAGCCGAGATCACACCACTGCACTACAGCCTGGGCGATAGGGTGAGACTCTGTCTCAAAAAACAAAACAAAACACTAATTTAATAAATGAAAATTTGCCAGGCAGAGTGGCATATACCTGTAGTCCCAGCTACTCAGGAGGCTGAAGCGGGAGGATTGTTTTGAACCCAGGAGTTCAAAGCTGTGGTGAGCTGTGATCTTGCCACTGCACACCAGTCTGGGTGACAGAATGAGACCCCGTCTCTCTAAAGAAGAAAGAAAAACACCAAGCAAGCATTTAAAGCCTTGTGACTCCCTGAGTTCTGTTTTCTTTCTTAAAAAAGAAAAACACCAAGCAAGTAATTAACAGTCTTATGATTCCCTGCGTTCTGTTCCTTGCACTGCTACTTACTTGCACTTGAGCTGATAGAGTCTTTCATTTCTATATATTGAGTACATAATCTATAGATAGTGCCATGTAATGGGGTTTTGAAATAAAGCTGTGAGTATTACAGTCGTCCTTGGAAATGTGCACAATTTCCAGCAGTCGTTGGATTTAAAAAATAGATTGTCTTGATATTTATTGATACCTATGTGGTACATTGGCTTTTCTTTGTTGAAGTGCATAAATCTGAACTAAAAAAACATTAGATTATGGTGCAGATTAACATACCATATAATGGTGATTTCTGACCCTGGATGCATATGAGAATCAACAGGGGAATTAAAAATACTGTTCCTGGATTCTACCCCAGTTTAAAAGAGCCAGAACCTCTAGGGGTGAGGTCCAGGCAATGGTGTTTTTAAAAAGCTCTTTGTCTGACTGTACAGCCAGGATCGAGAACCACTGACCTAATCAAGTAGCTAAGTCTGTCATTCCACAGCCTCCCCAGTGGGTGCTAGGTCATCAGGGACCCCTCCACCAGTGCCTTTCAGCCTTGGTAGCAAGTCACGGCATCTGAGAGCTTTAAAAAGTCCCCCTGCCCTGCCCACATGGGAGACCAATGAATTTAGAATATCTGGGAGTGGGACCCAGGCATCAGCATTTTTTAAAGCTCCAAAGCTTATTCTAGTATTCAGCCAAGGAAAAAGCACTGCTGCAGAGCTTCCTTCAACACACCCAGCTAAGTGACTCAGAAATGAAATATGGCCGGCTGCGGTGGCTCACACTTGGAATCCCAGCACTTTGGGAGGCTGAGGCGGGCAGATCACAAGGCCAGGAGTTCAAGACCAGCCTGTCCAATATGGGGAAACCCCATTTCTACTAAAAAAAAATTACAAATATTAGCTGGGTGTTGTGGCACACGTCTGTAGTCCCAGCTACTTGGGAGGCTGAGGCAGGAGAATCACCTGAACCTGGGAGGCGGAGGTTGTGGTGAGCCAAGATCATGCCACTGCACTCCAGCCTGGGTGACAGAATGAGACTCTGTCCCAAAGAAAAAAGAAAAAAATGTGATTTTTCCACCCCTCACAAAGATGACTGGATTTTCATGCTACCCAGGAAAAAAGTATCAGGCCCTTTGCCTGATCACCTGATAGGAGAGAGAATGAATTGTTTCACTTCTCCTATATTTGTTTGGTTTATTTATATCATCGTGTTTGGGAAATAACAGCATTTGCATTTGGAATAGGCCCACTGAGCTGCAGTTGTCTTTATTCTTTTTTCAGAGTTGATTTTGTGGAAGCATATTTTTTGTATAAAGATAATGTGAGCACTTATTTATAGGCTATCTGTAAGATGTAGAAAACAGTTGGTCTTAAGCGAACACTGGTTCTTGGTGTTTCCACCCACACAAAGCATATCCTAAGCTTGCAGATGGATTGAGTCCCAGTGGCCCCTTCAGATCTACCCACCGTAGCTGCAGGCCAGCCTGTCACCTCTCCAGTGCTTGCAGAAGTAGCTGTCTTCACAGCTTTTCCTGCTCAATCCAGCAGTGGGACACCAAGCAGTTTTTCTGACCTCTGACCTCCTTGAGTAAAAGAGTCAAAAGTGGAATGACTAGCGTGTCCACCCCAGGCCTCCTGCCTGTCCTGTCTTTGTGAGGCTTCGGGTCCTACCATTCTCAACAACCCCAGGCCAGCATTATTCTGCCCGTGCGTTTAATCCTGCTCTGTGATTTTAGGTATCCCCACTCAGAAAGAAAGATGATAGTAGTGCCGAGGTCACTTAGTTCCAAGATCTCCTTAAGTAGAGACTCATGGCGCTTTAACAAAGGGCCCCATTTTTGTCTCAGGCAAATCTCGGTTTGACTTTGAAGAGCCACACCTAGGCCCGGTAATGAAAAGCTGGGGGCTGTAGGCCATGAGCATATGGGGTTTAGCAGGCCTTCTAATCAATTCCAGGCTGGAGACACAGCACTTCATGTTGCTGCTGCCCTAAATCACAAGAAAGTGGCCAAAATCTTACTGGAAGCCGGAGCAGATACGACCATTGTTAACAATGTAAGTTGAGTTGCAACATTGCTTTCTGAAGTGGTTCCCACCCCTTTCCAGAATGAGATGTGTGTTGTTACAACTAAACCCCTGCAGACCCTGGGGTCCAGTGCATTTGGAAGAGGGGGGATCTCTGCTGGAGCCACAGACCCTGGGACCATTGGGGTGGACTTGAAGGGAACCCATGCTCTGAGCAGCCCCAGGAATTGACAAGCCTGCTTTTAGCCACCTAGCTGCAGTGAGCACAACCTGGCATGAAAAGGAACTCAGGGATGTCCAGGTAAACTGACGAGCGGATGCTACCCAAAGTGAGTTCCAGGCTGTAAATGCATGTGGTGCTCAGTAAAATGGCCACCTGGCCCTCAGATTAATCAGCCTCAAAATTCTAAGCCAACTCCTTTTTCTTCTGCTTTGCCTGACCTCACCGTTTTCCTCCTCCACCACTGTGTGTCCTGCAGATCCTAGAGCAGGCGCCAACTCAGGTGCACTTTCTTCTTCGAGGCCACCCTGCAGTCTCTGCCTTTCTGAATGGCTCAGTGGGGCCTGGAGGGTATAACAGCTGCTGTGTGGAGGTGTTTTTGAGGGGGATGGCCTAGGACTGCTGACACTGACACAGGCTCTCGAGCCTCCTTGGCTCCTATATCTAGCTTTCCTCTTCCTCCTGCCTCCTCATAGCTCTACAACCAGTACTGGGGGCACAGTTACCTCTTCCATTGATGCCTTGAATATCTTCCTTTTGCTATCAACTCCTGGGTTTTGGCTTCATCTCCTGAGAACTTACATTATGGCCGTAACTTGTAATTGCTTTTCATATTCCACTTCCTGAAACTCTGGCCAGGCCCTGATCTGCCCCTCTGGCGTCTTCCCACTGTTTTCCAGGGGAGGTAAATCACTGGGCTGTACCTCAGATCTTCTGTGGTGTTTCCCCAGTGGAAACGTTCCCCCTGGATGCCATCTGAATGCTACCTTCCCTCCCCTCTTTTCTGGGAAGCACTCCTTGGTGGATGGTGCCCAGGCCTTGGCCTCCTAAAGCACTTCTTGCCCCCGCAGTTTGCCCTTGCCCTCTGGCCGTGTATTTTACTGAGGGTGTCCTCCGGTGTGACCCAGCTCTCACTGGAGGGTTTGAGGCTGATGCTCAGGGCCACATCACATAGGTGGCTGTGTTTTGCCATGTAGGTGCTGGGTGTAGCTGGGTGTGGAACTGCCTCCTCCTGGCCAGAGCTATGCCAGCTGGGCTATGTGTGTGCAGGGCCAGTGGCCCTTTCTCACCTGTCCTCCTCTGCCTCTCCTCAGGCAGGCCAGACTCCGCTGGAGACTGCCCGCTACCACAATAACCCAGAAGTTGCTCTTCTCCTCACTAAAGCTCCCCAGGTAGGATTTACTGCCCTTTCCATGGTACTGATTATGTGGGGTTACAAAGTTGTTGGGACTACTGGTTGCAGTCTACTGAAGCCACTTCAAACTAACTTAAATAGGGAATGTAACCAGGCAGTGGAGGTGTAAGTATCCATGGGTGCTCAGGATGACGAGAGTCAAAGGCTTCCAGTCCAGCTCTTCATGGCCTGAGCCGCCTCGTCTTCTCCCTGTAGCTGGATCATTGTCATGGCCAGCTGCCTGGGTCATACCTTCCCAGCTACTCAGCCAAGGAAGAAGTTCCAGTTTAAGACATTGCAGGAGAGGACCATGATTGCAGAGTTTAGGCCAAATGCCCATCCCTGAAGAAGTGGGACAGGGACTTTAAGAAGAGAAGGGACATTCCCCAGAGAAAGGCAGGAGGGAAGGGACCACTCTGGGCAGATAGTTGCCTGCCAGAGACAGTTAAATACAGTCTAGTTTTCTTTCCTCTTTTACTGAATAATGGTATTTTGACCATCATTTAATTTTTTAAAAATGGTGGCTGATACTTCAGTTGAGGTTGACATTATCTAAGTAACGATAAAGAAATTTAATAATAATTTATAGATTATTCATAATTCTAGCCCCCTGAAACAACTGTTTTTGTTTCATCCACAAAATGGATGAGACACATAATTTTTATATAATTGTGCTTACAATGTATATACCCTTTTGTGTTTCTGCCTTTTATCCTATTATAAAACAGTGTTCTGCAGTCTTCATAATTATTCATTACAGTGGAGGCATAATATTCTTTTTTGTTGCTATTAATATTTTATTAAGCCATTTCCTTAATGATGGACATTTAGGTTATTTCCAGATTGGCACTATTCTGTATTACATTTTAGCAAACACTGATTGGCTTTCCATCTTATTCTGCAAGAAGAAGATAAAGTCTCAGGGAGTCAAAGGAAGATTTTTGAACACCACCCTGCTGCAAAATAACTCCTAACCTCAGGTGATCCATCCACCTCGGCCTCCCAACGTGCTGGGCTTACAGGCATGAGCCACCATGCCCATCTAGAGAGTACTACTATTGGAGGCCTCAAGGTATTGGAGGCCTCAAGGTCAATATTCCCTCACTTCTGTGGACTGGAAAAGATTAATGATGTCCCATTTGGTAGATGGTCTGGTTTACTGAGAAAGGCTGGAAGCCATGCAGTTATTTTCACTGACTAATAACATGGTGAATGGAGGGAATTTTGCTGACGATTATTTTGGGTTTGGGTGACCTCTGAGTGTCACTTATCATTTTGATTGGTGTGGTTCACAAATGCTCTGAAAGTAAATTTTAGGCTGATTCTGGTGCTATATTGAGTCCATAGGCCAGGTGTGGTGGCTCACGCCTATAATCCCAGCACTTTGGAAGGCAGAGGTGGGCGGCTTACCCAAGCTCAGGAGTTCAAGGCCACCCTGGGCAACATGGTGAAACTCTGTCTCTTAAAAAAAAAAAAAAGAGTCCATAAATCGGGTGAGCGGTGGGTATAGTCACTTTCTTTCATCATACTTGACTTCCTGATGAGTCGGAATTTAGCTTTAGAAATGACTCAGGGAAATGCTTCTCAAACTTTCTGGTCTAAGGACTCTTTTTCATTTTTAACTATTATGGACTAGAGTTTGAAGGTTTCCATCAGCTCAAAGATTTGTACTCTGTTAAACACCCTCTGCCAATTAAGCCACCTGAAGGCAGGCAGGGAGGCCCCTAACAGTCACTGCATGCCAAGCCACCTGTTTTTCTTGGTTAATCCCAACAACTCCCCATTTTTATTTCTTTTTCTTTTTAAAAAAGACAGGGTCTTGCTGTGTTGGCCAGGCTGATCTTAAACTCCTGTCCTCAAGCAGTCCTCCCACTTTGTTCTCCCATAGTGTTGGGATTATAGGCATGAGCTACTGCGCCTGACCCATTTTTACATTTGAGAAGACAGAGCACAGAGGGCTCAAATCACTTGCCCAAAGACCCTACAGCCAGTGGCTACTGGTTCAAACTGAGATTGTTCTGACCCCACATACGTTTTTCTGTGTCCGTTCTGTCACTCTGCACTATAAGAGGCAGAGTAAATGCTTCCTTTTGGGGAAGAGATTCCTGTCTCATGGTCGGTACTGTGGCTTATAGATAAACCTTAATAATATTTGAATCAAATTGATGTGACTTGGACACAGTTTGGCCAAGGGAACATCTGCTAGGCTAGCTCAGGTCCAGTGTACCAAGATGGAAAGTGAGACTGCCTGGCACGGGGCTGCTGCATCGCACACCTCCAGGGAACACCCTTCGTATCCTAGTTGATGTGAATGGCACTCCTTGGAGCACAGCCTCTGTGCATGTAGTTGGCAGTCCCAGCCCAGCATCAGTGCCTGTAGTTACTATCATCATAGACTTGAAGCTTCTTGAGCTCAGGGATAATAGCCTACCTGTCTCCAAGTCCCTGTGGTGCCCAGGACAAGCCCTAGGAGGATGCTAGGTAGTCCAGCGGTGCTTGTTTGATGTGAACACCTGCTGTCACCCTCTAGGCTGTCAATTCCATTAGGTCAGAGCCCCAGGTCCAGGGAGAATTCTCTCACGTGGATGCTGTTCACACCAGTGGTTGTAACAATGCCGTTTGCCTCCTTCAGGTCTTGCGCTTCAGTCGCGGGCGAAGCCTGAGGAAAAAGAGGGAGAGGCTCAAGGAAGAGAGGAGAGCCCAGTCTGTGCCAAGAGATGAGGTGGCCCAAAGCAAGGTGGGGGGCAGTCCTCCCGCCGTCCCCATGTCCGCCCATGCGCAGAGGGTGGGAAACTATCTCCCTGCTTCAGCCGGGCTCACCTGCTGGCTGCCAGGCCCTTCTCTGCCTCTCCTCCTTGCTGGGGCTCTTCAAACTGTTGCCAGTATTTTTCTCTTTGGCTTCACATCCTCCATTCCCCAAGGCTTCAGGCCATTTGCCTCCATGTGCACTGCCTGTTACCCATCCGGTACACGTCGGGGGCACGCTTACCAGATCAGGTATCTGTGGCCTTTGCCCCTGCCCTGTGGGCAGCATTGCCTCTCCGACACTGTGCCCAGATTGTTTAGGGTAGTGGCTCTCAAAATGTGGTGTCCAGTGTGTCACCTGGGACCTTGGTAGATATGCTAATTCTTGGGCCTCACCTCAGACCCATAGGATTAGAAACTTGGGTGGGGCCCAGCAATCTATGTTGGAACAAGCCCTCCAGCGGATTCTCATGTGCACTAAAATTTCAGAGCCACTGGCATAGGTCGCTTCAGGTAGGAGACAAGGCTATGCCAGCCTATATGGCTCCCTTATAGGAATTAGAAAAAGATGCCCCCTGGGCAGACCCGCCATGCACGGGGCAGAGCCAGAGCTGATTTCAGGTCCTCTTGCCCCACACCTCCGCCTCAGCTAGGTGCCCTTGTGCCGTGTAAACCATGCCTTTGTGTTCACTCAGGAGGAAGAAGTCTGGGATATAGAGACAGCTTTTGGCACAGAAAATGTTATCATCAAGTACTTGCTCTTCTATCTGCTATTTCAGAATCCTCTCATCGATTTCCAGGGTTAAGTCATTGCAACTCTGATTAACTTCCTAGGTGTGAATTGTACATATTCAGTTGTGAATGTTCTCACAAGGACCAGAAATATGATATTTTTTCATTTCAAAGCCTTATTACTCTTTGCCATGAATTTTGTTGGCAGGGGATGGTGTCCAAGGTCGAAGAATGAGTGAGTTATGTTTTGCTTAAATGCAAAAGACTGAAAGTCTTTAATGCTGAGGTGTTTTGTGTCGGGTAGGTTCTGGGTGTTGTACAACATCAAATTAGATCCAGGAATATCTTTTAGTTTAGGATCTAGTAAATACAATGAAAGCCAATGTTCAACCAACCAGGAAAAACGTTCTGTGTTAGTTAAGATCACCAAGCAGTGTTTCCTATGTCTGAAATTTATCTCATTTGCAAAGTTTCCTGTGGGTCTCTTAATAGATGGAATCTTGCAAAGAAAATTTGACCCTATTAGTGAAAAAGGCCAAGGGAGCAAATGGAATAGGTCTCTGGGCTTTTTTCTTCTGTAGGGCAGTGTCTCAGCAGGAGACACCCCCAGCAGTGAACAGGCTGTGTGCAGAAAAGAAGAAGGCAAAGAAGAGTTCCTGTCAGCCTCCCCAGAACCCAGAGCAAAGGATGACAGGAGGAAAAAGTCAAGGCCCAAGGTCAGGAGGCACGGAAAGCAGCCCAGAGGGTAGCTGGGAGGCAGGGAGGCGAGAGTCCTGGCAGAGTGTCATGCCCATCAGCTAAAAAGCCACCTCACTTGGCTGGCTGGTTTGGAGCCAGAGCACAGAAATTAAATCTGGGAAACATCAGACACAAAGTTAATATGCTGATGTATTTCTTTTGACCTGTGTAGCTTGGAGTAGAACACTATGAGGTGAAACAAAGTGGGGCTGTTTGCCCAAACGGGGTGACGTGGGCGCCACTGACTGGTATCAGTATTGCAGAGGTCAGAGGGCTCAGGGGTGTCATCCTTTCCTCTCCCACAGGTGTCAGCATTTTCTGATCCCACCCCACCAGCCGACCAACAGCCTGGACATCAGAAGAACCTGCATACTCATAATCACCCTAAAAAAAGAAACAGGCATCGGTGTTCATCCCCGCCCCCACCCCATGAGTTCAGGGCATACCAGCTGTACACATTGTACCGGGGCAAGGACGGGAAAGTGATGCAGGTACCTGCTAAGCACTGTCGGGAGAAGGGAACTTAGGCATTCAGCAAGGGTTTTTGTTTAACAGCATTCCTGGGGGCTGATAGCCACTTTAGGCATTGACTTAGTTAAGCACGAGCTTTGAAGGTAAGCCAGATGGCTTCTGCACCTGCACAGGGCAGATCACTCCTGCTGCTAAGCCAAGGCACACAGAGGTATAGCTGCGAAGCTTGCTGCACCATCCTCAGGTGACTAGGTATCTTGAGGCCCCAGAGTGTATAAAAGCAGTTTGAGGAGAGGGACCAAATCTTACCCTCTGAATCTTCTTAGTGATTACTGCACTCAAAGCTTGGCCTATAGGATGCTCCAAAGTTAGGACAAGGATGAGCCTGTCTTCCATCATCTCTGTCCCCTGGTATACTGCCTGGCACATGGTGGGGGCTCAAAACTTACTTGTTGAGGGAATGAACAAGGGATTGATTCCTTTTTTGTTTCTCTCTTAGGCACCAATAAATGGTTGTCGATGTGAACCTCTTATCAACAAGCTGGAGAATCAGTTGGAGGCTACAGTGGAGGAGATAAAAGCAGAGCTGGGATCGGTTCAGGACAAAATGAATATAAAGCTGGGGCAGATGGAGAATAAGACCCAGCACCAAGTATGTCATAAGGCCCAGCCTCCTAATTGCAAGGTGTTCTGGCAGAACATGAACTCAAGAGCAGACTTTGACTTTAGCATACCCTTCCGCCCTGGGAGTGTCCAGTGGGCTGTCAGGGAAGAGCCCTGCTTCTGCTTATGTGATTCTGTTAAAGCACATTTATTTCAGCTTTTTAAAGAACATGTTTAAATTGCTTCTTATTATAAAAGTAAGATATCCCCATTACAGAGCATTTTTAGAAATGAAAATTAGGAAAATAAATCACCTATAATCCCACTATGCTGAAAAAGCACTATTAATATTTGAGTTTAGGCCAGGAGTGGTAGCTCACACCTGTAATCTCAGCACTTTGGGAGACCAAGGTGGGCAGATCACCTGAGGTCAGGAGTTTGAGACCAGCTTGGCTAATATGGCGAAACCCCACATCTACAAAAATTACAAAAATTAGCCTGGTGTGGTGGCACACACCTGTAATCCCAGCTACTCAGGAGGCAGAGGCACGAGAATCACTTGGACCTGGGAGGTGGAGGTTGCAGTGAGTGGAGATTGCACCACTGCACTCCAGCCTGGGCAACAGAGCATGACTCGTCTTAAAAAAAAAATTGAGGTTTGTTTTCTTCCAGTCTTTTTATATGTCAGTTTTTGCTACATTCTTTCCCCATTGCATACAAAATTAGAATAATTATGTCTGTAGTTTTTTTCTTTTCCCAGATTTTTTTTTTGAAAGTTGTCAAACGTAACAAAAGAGTTCACAGAATAATGGAATGAATGTTCACATACAATCCCTGCAGTCAGCCAGTTAATTTGTTGTAACATTTGTCTTGTGTCTCTCACACATATTTTTTTTTCCTCTTGAACTATTTCAGATTTAGTTGCAGCCTGTCCTGACAGGACACCTCTAAATATTTCAGAATGTTTAGAATAACACTTTCAACTTCATAACAACAATATTGTTTTCACACCTGAGAAAATGTCATCCATTCCATATTCAGATTTTCTTAGTTTTCCTAAAATAATATTTTTTATAGCTCTTTTTTTTTTTTGTGATGGGATCTCACTCTGTCACCCAGGCTATAGTGGAGTGGTGATCTTGGCTCAGGACAGCCTCCGCCTCCCGGGTTCAAGCGATTCTCCCACCTCAGCCTCCTGAGTAGCTGAGACTAAGGCAGATGCCACCATGCCCAGCTAATTTTTGTGTTTTTTGGTAGAGATGGGGTTTCACCATGCTAGCTAGGCTGGTCTCAAACTCCTGGGCTCAAGCAGTCTGCCTGCCTCGGCCTCCCAAAGTGCTGGGATTATAGGCATGAGCCACCATGCCCTGCCCTTTTTTTTTTTTTTTTTTTTTAAGTTTTTGCCAAACTGATTAAGGACATTTTACTTAGTTTTATTTCCTTGTTTACTGGTAAGATTAAACATTTTTAAGACTTATTTGCTATCTGTATTTTATAGAAAGGCCATTTTAAAAGTCTTTTCTTAGGGCCATCGTAGATTAGTGCAGACCTTTGTGTATGAAAACTCCACTTCGCCTAGCCTAAGCTCAAAGAGGAATGAGAGATGAATGCTGGGTTACCTTATGGGCCTCGTTTCAGTTCAAGGAAGTGACAGATTGGGGTATAGAATTTTAGTCCTCATTCCAAATCACAGAGAAAGGACCCTGGCACCCTTGAGTCAGATGTTCATACCCGAGCCAATCAATGTGACCTGTGAACAAAGCAATGTGTACCTATGGCTGCTCTTGAAAACAGCCACCTGGAGGAAGCGGTTAAGGGAGGGAGGAGAGTAGGCCGATCCTAGAAAACAGGAGGAGCACAGTTCACAGGAAAGCATGGGCTGAAAAGAAAAACAGAAGGTGCTCACCATGTCTCCAGAACTGATGTTTATTTTTTCTTAATGTAGAATGCCGTGTATGTCCCTGACAGGAGAGGAGCTCACCAGTGAGCCTTTGTGGATTGGCTCTTCCTAACAATAGTTCCTTTCATTCTTTGGTCCTTGTCAAAGCAGTGAGTTTGGCCCTTTTAGGTGTGGGGGTCTTACAGGAAATGCCGAGATGAAGGGGACTCCAGAAGGGCATGTGGTTGAAAAATGACAACTGCTTGTTCTCTGAAGCAGTCCTTTAAGTTCCTTCTACACTCTTCTTACGTACTTTAGCTACTTCCAGTGAAGCACCAAAAAATATTTGCTCATTGGAAAAGCTGGATAAAAGGTTATTTTACTGCATTGTAGGCAACCACTAACATTTTTTAAAGTCGGGGTTGGGGAAGAGAAAGTCTCCATAATTTGAGATGCATTTTTTCCTTACAGTAGTCTGGGAAATAATGTTTTAAGGCCTTTAAGTCCTGCATGGGCTCAAGTTGTGTGTTTACTGCATATTCATATTCTTTTGTTTTTGAGGTGCAGTCTTGCTCTGTCACCCAGACTGGAGTGCAGTGGCATGATCTCGGCTCACTGCAACCTCCACCTCCCAGGTTCAAGCAATTCTCCTGCCTTAGCCTCCCGAGTAGCTGGGACTACAGGCACCCGCCACCACGCCTGGCTAATTTGTGTATTTTTAGTAGCGTTGGAGTTTCACCATGTTGGCCAGGCTGATCTCAAACTCCTGCCCTCAGGTACTGGGATTACAGCCTACCACACCTGGCCTGCATATTCATAGTCTCCTAAACCTCTTAAATTTTAACAAATCAGATTTTTTTAAAAAAAGAAATATTGGCCTCATAGAAACATGCTCAAGAATTCTGAAAAAGTTCCATGAGCCCTATTTGCAAATGGAATCAGATGAGAAGTTGAAGCTGACATGCAGTGGCTCCTACTTGGTTCCTCTGAGCCCCTCCGTGGGAGCTGAGAAACCAGGGCTCACCCTGAGATCATCTCAGTCCTGCACTCTGCTCCCCTTGACTCCTAGATGCGTGTTTTGGACAAGCTGATGGTTGAGCGACTCTCTGCAGAGAGGACAGAGTGCCTGAACCGCCTGCAACAGCACTCAGACTCAGAGAAGCATGAAGGGGAGAAACGACAGGTAGGAATCAGTATCTGCCAGTCCTTAACTTATGATTTACCATGCAGGCCCGTTGAGCTCAGGCAGGCCTGCCACTGAAAACTCAGAGGCTGAGACTCCCTGAGAGCTTTTGCATTATATAGTGTATCATTTTTATAATCCTGAAATGAGGTTAAGAGAAAAGAACCTGTAGTTTTATGTCCATGGCAGAGTATGCTGGCAACAGATGAAGACTGAACATGCGGGGGAAGATGTCATTTCTGCCCCGAACTAATTCCATGTATTGTGCATTTGTTAGGACATTACAGTTTTAGAACAAGACATAGTTTCTGCCCTCAGGGAGCTTACTGTCTCACCAAGAGACATGGAATGAGTAGAGGTGAGTGTGTGAGAACTCATGCTTCTAAGCAGCCAGAAGTACTTGGTTTGGAAGATTTGGGTGGCTTTGGGTGGTTGAGTTTAAGGTGGCTCTAAGTCGCTTAGTGAAGATTGTAGATAGCTCTCTGCTTGGGTGCCTGCTGTAGCCTATAAAAGGGTGGCTTCAGCTGTCTGTGTTGCTATAAAGGAATACCTGAGGCTAGGTAATTTATAAAGAAGAGAATTATTTCACTCATGGTTCTACAGGCTGTACAAGAAGCATGGTGCCAGCATCTGCATCTGGTGAGGGCCTCAGGAAGCCTTCACTTATGGTAGGGTGAAGGGGAGCTTGGGTGCACAGATCACCTAGCGAGATAAGAGGCAAGAGAAACAGGAGGGAGGTGCCAACCAGCTCTTTCAAAAACCAATAAAGCAAGAACTCACTAATGGTGAGGATACTACCAAACCAGTCATGAGGCATTCAGCCCCGTGACCAAACACCTCCCATGAGGCCCCACCTCCAACATTGGGGATCAGATTTCATTGAGATTTGGAGGGGTCAGATATCCAAACTATAGCAATGGGCAAGCCATAACTTCTTGGGTTTGTTAGATGATATCCTCAACTGTTAGAACTGAAAAGTCCATCCTTGATGCTTTAATTCATAAACCATGTATCAAATTCATTCATTCATTCATTCATTTATTTTAAGATATCCTTGGTGGATGAATTAAAAACCTGGTGCATGTTAAAGATTCAGAATCTGGAGCTGAAGCTTTCTGGAGATTCTAGGGCCTCCAGAGCTAAATCCACACCATCTACTTGTGAGTCCTCTACAGGTAACCCACATAGCCCTTTTGTCCAAAAGGAACACAACCAGCAGCTCTTGTTCTCTCCTGCATTGAAAGGCAGTCTGCCGGGTGTGGTGGTTCATGCCTGTAATCCTAGCATTTTGGGAGGCCAAGGCGGGCGGATCACCTGAGGTTGGGAGTTTGAGACCAGCTTGACCAATATGGAGAAAAAACTTGTCTCTACTAAAAATACAAAATTAGCTGGGCCTGGTGGCACATGCCTGTCATCACAGCTACTTGGGAGATTGAGGCAGGAGAATCACTTTAACCCGGGAGGCAGAGGTTGCAGTGAACAGAGATCACGCCATTGCACTCCAGCCTAGATAACAAGAGCAAAATTCCATCTCAAAAAAAATAAATAAATAAAAGGCAGTCCTTATGATAGGACTGTGGGAAATACTGGATGGTTGGGTGCACTCTGTAGGGGCAAGGACTATATTTTACTCATAATCATATACTCAGTTGCTATATAATAATAAAGCTTTCTCATTTATGTGCTCAACCTTATTTGAATAAAGGAATTAGACAATCGTTGATTGGTGATAACATTGCTTTGAGTACAATATTGATGGTATCAGAGTGGACCCCAAAGATGAGAATTGATGAAGATCTATCAGCCTCCTCAGCAGGGCTCTTCCTCCCTTGCCTTTTGCCTTTTACCCCTTTCTTCTCTTTGATCTGCCTTTTACTTTTGTCCACCGATGCAAATCCTCATTAAATAGCAAGTTCTTACATTGAACTTGCTCCGGTGCTAGACAGGAAGTGCTGCAAGCACATCTTGACATTAGCCACAGTGGTTATGCTCAATGATAATTTTGAGGACATTCAGAGCCTGGGTAACTAGGCCTCAATGGGAGATTTTGATATAAGCGTTTTATGTTATCACAGGCCATCTCTGGAAATGTGGTTTCATCTTTGTGCCAACAACACGGGGAAACATCCCCGGAAAATGTTTCATGCTAGGACTACCCTTGGAGCTTGTCATGGCACTCTGGGTGTGGAAAATGGGGCCTCCTTTCCAGATTGGAGCTTGGGTCAAGCAATTAGTTATGGAATAAGCCCAGAATTAGGGAATGGGAATACATATTCTCACAGATAAATGTCGAAATCTGCTTTGAGACACTTGGTGAGCTACATCATCCTTAGGCATCAGGAAGCAGGACCCAGAGCCTTCTCGGGTAGATTGAGACAGAATAAAGGAAAAGCCAGCAACTTTTTTGGCTTAAATGCTACCAGTGTGGCTAACACAGAATCCATGAAAGCCCTGACAAGCCAAAATGATCATCAAAGGAGACAAAGTGGAAAGGAGGAACAGAAAAGTACGAAAAAGCTCACAGGAGACATTACACGTGGTGGGTGGTGATGGCAGAGGCTGGTGATCTACAGGATCCTTAGACTCTCAAATACTGACCCACAGCCACATGACTATGTGAGTGTGGATTTGCTCTCACGTTTGTTTTCCTTCTGAAACCAGGTGTGGACCAGTCAGTGGTGACTGCAGGTCCAGCAGCAACTTCTGACAGCTCCCCTCCAGTGGTTAGGCCCAAGGAAAAGGCCCTCAACTCCACTGCTACCCAGAGACTCCAGCAGGAGCTGTTGTCTTCGGACTGCACAGGCTCCCGATTGAGGAACGTCAAGATCCAGACAGCCTTGCTACCTCTGAATGAGGCAGGCAGATCTGATCAGCAGGCTGGGCCCTGCGTCAACAGAGGCACTCAAACTAAGAAGTCTGGGAAGAGTGGGCTGACAAGGCATCGCACCCAGCAACCTGCAGCCAGCAGCACCTGTGGGCAGCCGCCACCAGCAGGAGGTGAGCAGACTGGCCCTCACATTCGGGACACCTCCCAAGCTCTAGAGCTTACCCAGTATTTTTTTGAAGCTGTTTCTACCCAGATGGAAAAGTGGTATGAAAGGAAGATTGAAGAAGCACGAAGCCAAGCAAATCAGAAAGCCCAGCAAGACAAGGCTACTTTGAAGGAACACATTAAAAGTTTAGAAGAGGAACTTGCTAAACTAAGGACTAGGGTGCAGAAGGAAAATTAGCACCAATAAAGTGGAAACAAGAAAGGATTCTTGAAGATTTCCAGTTTTGCAACTGCATAGTAGTTATGCCCAAGGAGTCAACTATTGTATATATTGCAGATTTGCCTTTAAAAAAAAAATCACTAATTTCTACAGTGTGCCAGATAAATGTTTCCTATGCCCGGAAGTTATGAAGGCCTCAACAATTAAACTGAAACCAGGGGAAGCTTGCTTAGTTTTGGGTTTAAGCCTCAGTCCAGGTTCATCTGAAGTTTGAAAGCTCAGATTAAGCAAGCCATGCCAAGAAACCGAACGATATGTAAGCCTAGACTCTAAAATTCAAGATGTGTGAAATAATATAAGTCAAAAGCAAGAAAAACTTAATCCCGTCTGAACTCAAGTAGTCATTCATATAAATTTGAAAACACCTGCTGTGCCTAGACAAGTGTCTGTAAGAGAGCTGTAACTCTGAGATGTGCTAAGTAAACCCTCTTTCTCAAATTGATAATTCTGAAAATGTTGACATTTTAACCACATGAAAAGTTACCAGATTTTTGAGGAGAAATGTTTTCATGATGTCACAAGATCCAATATATCTTATGATAAAATTTATTGAGAAGTCAGTTTATTTGAATAATGAATAATTAGCTAACAGCTCCGAAAACAATAATGAGATCAAACGAGAAAGATTCAAATTGTTTGATCATTTCTGTATTTTCAGTAAAAAAATCAATAATAGTGATTTTAAAGCAGATTAATGGAAAAAAACATTAATGTAACAATTACCTGACAGTTTGTAACCTATTCCTAATCAAACCCAATTATATCAGAGTACCTTTCTGAATTTGAGATTATTGCTCTACATTTTATAAAGAATAAGGCTATTTTTCTGAAAGTATTTCATTTTGAATTAAACTGTCGTTAAAGAACCTCAGAACCTTTCTACTGCTTTGCAGTGACTATGTCAAGGCAACATACTCCATAACAACTTAGGCCTCACTGTTCCCCAGCTTCATGGAGGCCTGAAGACTTTACTTTGCTCCATAATGAAATATAAACGCAGAAACAAAGTTGTAAAAGTAGCTTGGATATGTTGAAACTTTGGACCATTTCTTGTCCTTTGGAATGTGGGATTTATATTCATCTCCTCAATATCCCATGTATGCACAGAAACTTCAGTTCTGTTTCTATAAACACAGGAACCTAGTGACTATTGAACGTATTGTGAATAAAATGCTGCTCATTGAGCCAAAGAGAAAAAATGACTTACTGACATGGAGACACCAAGAAAAACAAAGTATGCTTTTATTTCCTTTGTCAAGCTCACAGTTTTGGGGATTTTTTTTAATAGTGACAATCCATAGATATAGACATTCCTAAAAGAAAAAAAAAAAAGTAATTCAGTGGATATATGTCACTGTTATAGAACCTGAATATGGAATGAATTTGATGTGTTTGATTTTGTTGAGACAGGGTCTTGCTCTGTCGCCTGGACTGGAGTGCAGTGGCATGACCACACCTCACTGCAACCTTGGCCTCTCAGGCTCAAGCGATCCTCCTTCCTCAACCTCCCAAGTAGCTGGAACTACAGGCATGCGCCACCATGACCGGCTGATTTTTTGTAGTTATGGGGTCTCGCTATATTGCTGAGGCTGAATTTGATGTTATTTCAAGCTGATTTTCATGTGTTTGTGAGCTTGTCTTATTCCTCAACCACTATGCAGGTAGACAGTCTTCCCCTAGAGACTCACTAGGTTCCCATATAGAGGCACTTCCTCATTTCCCTGTTGTTCCTCATACAGAATTGTAGAGCTGGAGAGTACCTTCAGTTTTCTAAATCTATTCCTAAATAGGATATCACTAACCTCTTTAGAATTATTCCTCAGCATACATCAGTTTATTGAGAACTGCCTAATACTCAAATAAATGAAATCCTGAGTTCAGTAAGCTGTGTTCCAAGCAGGAATTATTTTCACTTACCAAAATATCTCCTATTACCTCAAGGTATCCTTGTTGAGAAATGCCAAAAACTAAATTAAGTATCAAGTCTAGACCATAGAGTGCTTTGGTGGGAGTATTTTGATTATATACTTCCTACCCATCAGAAGCAGGCAGCTAATATTGTGAACTGAGTATTTCTGTCAAAAGTCACAGGGAAGAGACCAGAGAATGAGAAAGGTCAAATGGACCTAGTGTGGCTGACTACATGATCTTGTCTCTTGGAGGTCTGTTGTAGAAGAGAAAACCCATAGAGGTGAAGAAACAGAATAGGCTCAGTCAGCATCCTTACCCAGAGATGACAATATCTCTATTAAGACCAATGCAATACCTTTTCATCTTCACCAAATGTTGTTTCATCTGTTTTTGATCCTTGGCATTATCAAAAACTAAACTGCAGGTCCACTGTATATTTTTCCTTATTTTTCCCTTTTAGCTATCTGCTAAAATGAGTAAATGCCACAACTGTACTTTTCCAAAGAAACAGAACTATTGACAATTTATAGCCTGTCATGCAGGTCATGGTTCAAACCGAGGCTGAAATTTTCAACAGCTGTGGAAAAAAAAATAATGTGAAACACAGAAACATTGTACAATGTTAGTGTTTTTTTAAAGAAATTGTTAGTGCATTATTGTACTGAGTATACTAAATATCTGTGATAGAGTAAATATATTAGTTCTAATCTTGATTTCGGGAGCCCAAAATAGAGTGTTGTTTTCATGATTATACCTTGTTTGTGAAGTCAAGTGTTGATGAGGCATGTTATGTGTCTTCTAATCAATATTTTTATCACCTTGAATTTGTGTCTCTTCCAAGCATTAAACTTTAAGATACTGTGGATCTTAAATTCCTTATTAAAAAAATGAAAGTGTGAATACTTTGTTTAGCTTATATTTTCATTTGTTGTGGTTGACCACATTTTATGGCTCCTGAGACCCTTCACCCAGCTACACTTTACCTTGTATCTATAAAAGTGTAATTCAGAGTAAATACATGGGCTATAAAGTTGAGATCAGGAGCTCTCCACCAAAAGCAAAACAAAACTGATGAAATGTGGCAAGGTTTCTCAGTGCAAGCTTAAATGTTTAAACTGTTGACCATTTGGACAATACTGGACAAAGGGGAGGGACAAAACATCATCTGCAGTAGTTACCAACAGTAGTTGGTATATACTGCAGTTGTATACCAACGTTATACCTTTTGACTAAGTTAATTCTTAAATGTGTTTCTTCTTGTGAAGTGTGGATAATAAAAGCCAAAGACAAAACCAGTTTGAAAAACTAACCTTTTGTATTCTAGAATAACTTTTATGAGTAAGAGTAAACAGAGATTTTTTAATTTGTAATTTTATTTAAGGAGAAACACTCTTCCCCTTTGGTATGACTACAATACTATAAACAGCAAGAAATATGTTCTGCTTTCTGCAATTTTAGAAAGTCGTTCCAGCCTGGGTGACAGAATGAGGTAAGATTGTGTCTCTTAATTAAAAAAAGGGCTTGGCTGGGTACAGTGGCTCATGCCTGTAATCCCAGCACTTTGGGAGGCTGAGGCGGGCGGATCACAAGGTCAAGAGATCGAGACCATCCTGACCAACATGATGAAACCCGTCTCTACTAAAATTATAAAAATTAGCTGGACGTGGTGACGTGCACCTGTAATCCCAGCTGCTTGGGAGGCTGAGGCAGGAGAATCGCTTGAACCTGAGAGGCAGAGGTTGCAGTGAGCTGAGATCG